>JANQDE010000052.1:238993-287204 GCA_037157785.1 Cephalotes varians
ATCTGGCGCAAAGTACCGGATGACATTTATTTCCCGCTCGAATTCTTCACTCCGCTGTACGCGAAGGGAAAATTCCAGAAATCGATCAGTGGGAACTTTCCACGACAGGGGGATGCCGCTGACGACGACAACGACGACGACGACACGACGATGGGAAGGTAATAAGGTGGCCGTTTGTCGCTCGAAGTGTCAAATAAGCGCATCGAGGCACCCGTTAGCAGCGCGCGACCCGATCTTTTTCTCAACGTGCCTCTGGCTGCTGACACATTCCAACCGACCTGTCTTCGTGCCTTCGACCCCCTCGCCTGCGGCGTCACGTATAGAATAATAAGACCGGGCAGTTCCGACGTATGTTAAACAGGGAACGGGGAAGCGAACATATCCGCGAGCAACTCGAGCGAACGGGGCGATATACACCCCCGAGGGAACGCGCGGCCACGCTTCGCCGTGTGTAGCCGTTGCAAATATTCAGTTGATATCTTTTTTACGGTACCGTCGATTCAAACGGTAGAAAGAATTGCGAACGAAATGCGAGGGAAACTCGGAGCTGAGAGGCGCTTCGATCGGACGCGTTTCCGGCTCGTCGGGAACGTCACGAATCGTCCGCTCGAGTAACGTTCGTTAAGAGCCGATATATTAGTCAATTCCATTTCTGTCATTACACGACACTCGCAATTGAACGAAAGTCTCCACAAAGCTCCGGTGATGGACGGGTGATAAAAAGCGAGTCGAGTTGAAAAGAAAAATAACGGAACGTTTCCGGGCGATGCGAAAATATTTGAGGCGCGAATAATTGATTGTCTCCCGATAGCGCGAATACGCCGCGTGTTTGCACGTGCCAGGGATCGTTATGGAAACGGGTTCGACGGTATCTACATTCGACGTCGCGGTCCTCCCGCGGGACGGACATTATTACCACGAGCCGCGGCGTCTTCGCCGTTACTGCACCTAGTTGCATATGTACATTGGTGGGTGCATTAAATGGTCGAAGTTGGCGCGAGTTCCCGAGAGTTCTTCTATCTTAGCCAAGTTCGCCGAGTGTCGACGCTCGATAAAAGTGTTTCTCTTTCCTCCTCCTCCCCAACCCCGTCGGAGTTTATACCGCCGCCGAAGCCACGCCCGACGAACTTTCGGCTCCTTGACCAGGCGGTTACGCTTCTTCTTCTTCTTCTTCTTCTTCTTCTTCGCTTTCGTTTTTGAGACGCTCTCGGCACTCGCCGCGCCGGTCTCGCGATAACAGAGAAATCGCGCGCGCACGGCCGTCTTACATTCTCCCCCAAGGAGGGACATTAATAATCCAAGCCAACTATGCCAACTTACTTCGCCCAGCATATCGTAGTTACCTCTATTTAAATTATTATCCACGTATGGGCTATCCGTTATAATAATTATATTACACATTTCGTAAATTCGTTATAATAATCGCGCGTAACCGTGAGATATTTTAAAGCCTTGACAATTATTCGCCGTTATTGAAGTTCGTAAGTTCAGTCCTCGCGATCCTACGCCTTTACCTTGAATATTAACCTGAAACTTCATTACAAAAATATTTTTAGAATCCATTGTTAACAGGGTGTAGAACGAGACGATGTTCAATCAGATTTTCTCTAAGTAGACGCCAAGAAAGTGGAAAGACTTCGAAAAAGTAGATTCAAAAGTTGATCAAAGAATCCGTAGATGCTTTGAAGGAAACTACTAGGAGGATAGCTTATATACCGAGACGCGACGGTCTGTACGTGTTATCCTCATTTCGCACTTATAACTTCTTCGTGTTACGGAATATTTCATAAGCTTGTATTAAGCCTTGGCGGCGTGTTCTCTGATGAATTTGTAGACGACCCTTTTCTCAGTGAAAATTTCATTGGGCGACTTGCTGTTCCTCGGAACTTTCGAGTTCTCAACTCGGATACCTTGGTAACTGAAACTCGGATTAAAATTCTGGGTTGCCTCACAACATTGAAACGTAAAAATGTTCCATTCACCACATCCGTATAATAAGAATGTATCCGGAAAATCCCAACGTGGGTGAGGTGAACGCGAGAAAGGGACGCGCTTAAAAAGCTGTGTAAATCCTACTCTTTCTCGCGCTATTTACAGCATTCGACGGTAACACATACATGTGTACGTGAACACGCGCGTGTACGTATGCATTGTGTACGTACATAAACTCATAGACTCGCGCCCGAGAACGGTAAATTAACCGCGGCGCGTCAAGCGGGACTTTATAATCCGGAAATTAAAGGTGTATTATATCCGGAGAATGGGCAGAGAGGGTGACGAGGGCGCAGGAGGACGGCGGGGAATGGGGATGTAGGCCGCTAGCCAGTCTCGTGCCCTCGTGAGGGAGAGAGAAACTCGGTGAAGGTGCTACCAATGCCTGCGGCGATGCCGTCGGACTGAAAAAAGAGAGAAAGGAACGAGGGAAAGAGAAGGAGGGTTTGCGAAAGAGGGTTGCGTGTAAGAGGGAGGGTAGAAAAGGAGAATCGCCCGGTATACGGGAGATAGAAGAACCTGAGCGAACACGGCGCGGCGGAGAGCGGTAACTTTTCTTATAAGATCTAAAGTTTCCGCGTGCGAAAGGCCCGCTCGCTCTTTTCCGCTCCCCTTTCGCCGTCATCCCCTGACCGCTCGCAGCCGCGTCCCCGGCTCCTCGCCCGGCGGCTTCTCCACGAGGCGAAGCGAGCTCTGCGGCGGGAAATATTAGAGCTTTTAAACGTCGTTATTAGTTTGCACGGTGAGCCGAATAACTTTCAAGCTACCGCGACTGGCTGCGATACCACCGCCGAGACGCTACCTCGGTAACGGCTTACCGTTGCTGCCTCTCTCTCGTTGCGCCCTGGAATCTCGTCGAATAATAATTTGAATGCCGTTTACAACGGTGAGAGGGATAGGAAAGGTTTCGGTGATTAACGTGATCTCCGATAAAACAGAGCCGGCGCCGGTATCGCGCGACCAGTTGTATTCCCGGGGCGGACGAGGGTGGCGCGATAACGAGAACACCGGAGGATTCGCTTTCGTATCGAATAAATCGTCGGCGATTATAAGAGGTATTCCCTAAATAAGGAAATGAAAACGCACTCCCTTTTAAACATCTCGCTGGGATACTATCCCAGATCCCACTGAACTCGACCATTCTCCCACGAATGTAATCTGTTGAAACGTTCTTTAAACGCTACGAGAACGAATCGGGTTAATTTTCATGAAGTTTACTTCGCTTGATTAGCGGAACAGCGCGACAATAGATTCTCTTTCTTCCCTCCTCCTCCCTCTCTCTCACTCTCTCTCTCTCTCTCTTCTTTCTTTCTCTCCGCGGCCAGAGCGAAATTAATTTTCACCGGGGACAAAAGCACTTTCGGAGGGACGCGATTTCTTGCGTCGTGCCCACTCGGAAAACGATATGCGTTCGCAAAGTTCCGCAACGCCGCGGCGCCGCCCTCGGGTCCTTCGATTCCAACTTGGGGAAAATAGTAGACACCACTAACGCAGCAACTTTAAAGCAGAAGTTATTATTGGTTTAACCTGGATTGGGTATCCGGTTTCCAATCAGCACAGGAAAGAGGTATCGCGCGAGAAGGAAGAAAAGCAAGGGGAAAGAGAAAGAGAGAGAGAGAGAGAGAGAGAGAGAGAGAGAGAGAGAGTTGAGGCCAACACGCTTCGCATCGATCCGGCGGCGGCAAACGCATTAAAAGCGCATCTAGCATCTACCGGAAAGACGTACCTACGACGTAGATGAATTATTAGCTTCTCAGAGATCGCGCAGCGGCGGCGCGAGGCGAAAATATATTTTCGTTTTGCTGCGAGGAGACGCGAGATCCGCGAGAGATCGCGCAAGTACGTGCGACACGAAGTAAGCCACCCTGCGACGTTAAGTTTTCCGGTGTGTGCGAGACAGATGGCAGCGATACGAGTGGAAAAAAAAAGAGGAAAAGAGAGAAGCGATACGTTCGCTCGTCCATTAAATCGCATTTTGCTCGTTTGCGCTCGGTGGTCGCTTGACGAAAATGTAAAAATGTGTACGGTCTCGCGAGAGCCGTCGGGTCGCATAAAGCAGCCAGGATTTCGCGACGTTCGCGCATTCGTAGCGGGCACACACTTTTGCGCACGTAATAGCTACAAAATTACCTTATATCACATCATATCACCCTATTGGGACGCCACCATTTTATCCCGGCGGCGCATACGGAATCTTTCACGCCAAGGTTGAGTAGTGTGTCCGTCGTAGTCGCGGGCGCATCATTCAAGCTCGCAAAATTACATCGCGTCTTCTCGGGGGAAGATTTTTACTTTGTACCAATTCAGTTCAGAAGTTCGTCTCTCTATCTATCTATCTATCTCTCTTTTTCGCCGTTCTGTTCCGCAAGAGCGTCGCGCGGCGAGTCGCCACGTTTCGCTCCGGTCGATGAAATTATTAAGAGCGGAGTATATCGAATTATTCTTGGGCGCGTGTCTGGCGTATGATGATTAGCATGATACAGGATAGCGCGTGCACGCGGCGTACGGATCCACATAGTTATGCGCCGTGTACGACTGGCCGGCCGGCCGGCCGACAGCACTTTATATCGCGGATGCTCATGGACGACGATGCCTGGCGCATTCGTGAGCAACCGGAGGATGAGGTGCAGTTAATGCTTGCCAGAATTTCCCATGTGGCGTACCGCCGTGCTCCTGTATTTTCTCGCGTGCCTACGTGCAGCATTCAACTCGGCGGGCGCCGTGTACGTGTGATGTGTGTGAAAGGGGTACGAAGCGCGAAATGGTGATCTTAACTTTTTTTTCACAAGAAGGAGAAGAGAAAATAAACGCAAGCATGATGAACAAAAAGCTGATCGAAAGAATCCTCTATAATTTGTACTCGGAACGTCGTATTATATTGTATTAAGCGATTCATCTGTATTTTATGCGAAAACTATTTGTTCGGCTGTGCTATTTAAAATATTTTCTGTTTTCTTTGACAAGATGCGATAAAACATATAAAGCACAACGATTATGTAAAAATAAGGAATTATGTTTCTTTATACGAACATATACAAGAGTCATTTGAAAACTTTGCGGCCTGACTCTCTCTTGGACAACTTCAGGTTTTAAATTACTTTTATTTTTTAATATAATCTCTCTCTCAACTTCAATGCACTTCATCCAGCCATATTCCATGCTTTTATCCTATCCATTTCTTGAATTTCAAAATAGCTGTTTATTGTAGCTTCGCGGTTAGGTCGTGAAGTTTTCAAATAACCCTCGTATTTAATTTATTCTCATAGATTATATTTTTGTGATAGATTAATGTCGTACATCAATTGCAACATTTTATATTCTCAAAAAGAAGAAATCAGAAACCTTCTTGATATCGGAAATTTATAAAACGATATCATAATATTGTAACACATGATTTAAGATTCTGATTATATATACGTAAAGTAATCGCTATTTTGAAGCAACTTAAACAAATGGCACAGACACCATGTAGTAAAAGTTTCCTAAATCTAACGTATTAGCTTTAGACCTTTTTAGTTTTGTATTTAATTTCGTTTTCGCTTCGCTTTATCATTATCAACTAGATTTAGAAATGTAGGAAATGGTAAAAGATATTATCAAGTACTATTTGTATATCTTCGAAGGGAACGAGAAGGGAAGGAAAGAAAACGAGAAAGAGAGAATAGAGACGGAAATTGGCGAGGGGGATGAACGTCGCGGTGTACCAGCGGCTATTATTCGGGTAAATTACCGCGCGGTTTCGCCATTCGGTGAACTCCTGATCCCGAGTGTGGGCCGGCTACGCTCGTTAGACCGATCGTCCCTTAATCCCGTCGCGAATTTATATCACGATTGGGCCCCTTATCGTCGCACGAGCACGTCGGAGGGCATAGAAACGGCGGGGCGAATGGAATTTGCACGTCGCTCGGGTGCAAGAGTGCCAACGTCGACGACGACGACCGTCTCCAAATACACCGCTGATATCCCTAACGGACTGAAGAGTGGCGGCACGCCTTGCGTTATTTCCGGCTGGTGCCCGTGCATATTTCGCAAACGTGTTAAGAATACCGATGGAAAGAGAAGCGCCAATGGAAATTCCGCTTCGCCCCCGTGCGAAAAGTCGATCCGTTAATAACGCGACGTTATTACGAAAAAAAAAAGTTGCTCGCGCGGGGGGAAATTTTTTCCTTCCCCGTTCTCTCAACGTCATTTTCACATCGGAAATGTGCGTTCCGTTTGATTAGTTTAACTTTGATATTCGCGCTCCGCTCGCCGTGACGTTTTTATGGCAAATGTGTACCGATGTGTTTCTCGTCGCGCGACACCGTTCCCTCCGACGCAACGGAATATCGTTCAGCAGCGAATCTATCAGTCGATTTTAAACCAATATCACAGTCGCTCGGGAAAATCCACGAGCGAGACTCCGAAGAGACTGACGCTATGACCGGGCGATAATATAGACAGAGCTCACCCTCGTAAAATACGAGAGCACGACCTGCGATCGTGTTATTACCTATAAAGCGGCCTCCCCGATATAACCTCCGAAGAAATATAACAAAATTAATGACGGCGGAGGTAAGTCGTAATTCTAACGCGCGACGAGCACGTCTCTTTCTAATAAATTATAGCGAAATTCCTTTAGAAAAGAAATGTCGTTATTACTCGACCGGCGTGTACAGCGATACTCACGAGAATGTCGAGGATCTTCCGCATGAATCTCTTTCAGAAAGCGTTGCGTGTACACGCCTGTGTCACATCTATCTCCATGTCACAAAACAGATAAACCGGACAATCCATATTATCTTGCGGTTTTTATCGCCGCAGATATTATCGAGTGAAACTTAGCACGTTCTTACGGTCTTTATAGACCGACTTTATAAACGTACGCGTGACATTTATAGCCGCACGTTTTATCATCCCGTACGTAACATCTTAAGCACTTAGCGCCACGTACTCGACTCGATTTAATTGTACGATTTAAATTCACGTCCAATGAGATAATGATAGGCTCGAACAATTACGTACACTCAATTTAGAAATTAAAAATCAGTATTTAGAGGTACTACGCGATACATGCTTAACCTTTTAAGTGTTTTATTTCATTTTGAGAACGTGCATTTGTATGCTTAATTATTTTTAAGCTGCGACGAGTACATTGCACATTTTACAATGCTGTACATTTCTTTTTATTTCAAGTGATTTTTTTTCTTTGTATGTTTTCTTTTTTATGTCCTAAAGTATTCTAAAATGTGTTAAAATTACGAATATGTTTTTTGTTTTATCTAGATTTTACTACTTAATAGCAAATGCAAATTTTGACGAGTATACTCGACATTAAACAAAAAAAGCCAGCTTTTCATGACAAGTGTATACTCGACATAAACATCGAATGGGTTAAGAGTGTATGTACGATTCGTGCGAGGTGTAATTCATCGCGTGGATGAGCTGGTCATTAAATAATTTTAATGCGAGTATAATGCACCGATCTTTTTAACAATCGATATTGGAATTGATTTTGTAGTTATTTGTAATCTTATCTACTGTCTCTTAAAATATAATATAGAATTTTATCGAGAATTCGAGGGCTTTGTTTTTACAACTGGCTTTGATTTTATCTATAAATATTTGTCCTTAAAATGTACGTCTATAAATATTTGTTCTAAAAGATGAGCTGAGACCCGACTACTTCACCTATAAATTTTATCGTAGCTGTATTAAAAAAGCTAATCAATTTTTTACTTTGTGCGGAATGAACTATTATTGCGCGTTAAGTGCCTTAATTAAAAAAAAGAACTATTTTTTAGAATCCTTTTAAATTCAATAAAGCTTTCAGTCGGCCACCGTGATATAATTGTCTGACACATGCTAAAATCAAAGCACATGCTGATATATGTTCAAGGAATAAAGGTGAGATAAAATTTCCATTAAATTCAAACGTAAACCTCGATCTGACGGAGTCGCACAGAAGCATTTTCACGCTCGATCGGGCGGGTAATTTTGATCGCCCCTGTCGTCGTCGTTCCGTGTCGTAAACGACGTTATCCGCCCCGTCACGAAAGAGCCCGAAAACGGTTCATCATAAACCGCAACGGCGTATTTCGAAGGCTGTCGATCCACTTCCCCACATCGCGGAATTCGTGGAACGCGTTCGCTTTTCACGAGGAAAACTTAAGTCGACTCCCGAGATAGTCGACACCCGCGAAATATTTCCCGTGTGTACGCGAAGCCTCGATGAAACCGGCGTTCCGACGGCGAAAAGAACTTTTGACGGAAGGCATTCGAGCGAGTGCATCGGCGAATAATATAGAGCGATTTGTCGTCGAATTCCGTCCTCGCTAGCTTCAAAAAGTTTTCGATGAAGCGATAAAGTTTCGTTCCGTTCTTCGCGATAGGTACGCGCGTTTACTACACATTTTTATCGTCCTTAAGAAGGGGAAACGAAGAAAATGCACTCTATATAATCACGTCTATCTACGGTTATCTATAATTAGGTGTTCGTTCAGATCGATATAAAAGGGCAAAATCGCGAATAATTATTGTTGTCAAGATGCACACGTGTGTCGCAAATTACAGGGTCTGCTTCTAAGATTAGATTAAAATCACAATGCATGTTTCGTTTGGAACGCTAGTGTAAAATTATAAAGTAAGTAAATATTATAAAATAAGACTTTACAACTACATGATCACAAAATGAAAATAATTTGATCGACATGCACGATAATTTTTCTTTCAACCGTAATTTAAATATCACAACTACCAGGAAAGTTTGAAGTTAACAAGTACAGCGATAAAACATACCCGAATACAATAACGATAAACGCAGAGTTGTACAAATAGCAATTAGCAGAGAGAGAGAGAGAGAGAGAGAGAGAGAGATGTAATTTATTACGCTGGAATAAAATCCCCTTAATGCAACAAAAGAACACAGCCGATCGTACATTATATTATAAATATTTATACATAAATAATACGCAACTATATACATGCTTAGGAATTATTAAGCAGCTAACAAAAAAGAAATAAAATTTTCACAACTTACAAAAAATTTTATAACAAGTTATAAGCTGCTTTATTAATAATAAAAATATTATATATATATATAAAATAATAAAAATATATATATATAATAATAAAAATATATATATATATGTGTGTGTGTGTGTATATATGTATATCATTCATTTGTTATAACAACGACATAACTAAAAAATTATCATTTTTTAATCGATTGCAGAAAAAGAATGGAAAAACATAAAAGAAAAATAAAAAGAACATACTTTATTTTCTTACAATCTCAAAATTGCATTTCAAAATTAATATTCTAAAATTTTTATGACTCAAAACATTCAAACTTATTTTCTTAAAAACTGTTTTCTGAGTTGTGTCATTATTAAAGCAAATATATTTTGTTTCAATAGAAATATAAATAATATAGATGATAAAATATTATAAAGGGGAATGCCGGGAATATATTATAAAAGAAAGGGGAATGTCGGGAAAGATTGTCTCCAATAATTTGTCGTAATTTGCAATTTGTTGTCATTGAAATCTACCCTCGATTCTCAAAGACAATCGTTTCATTCTTAGGCTAGAGCTTCCGATACGCTCACAGACGATTTTGGTAGGAAATAGTGCATAGTGCGAAAGTGTGCCTAGCATTCTGTCTGTCTGTCTCTGTAGCCGAGAACTCGGACCAACGAGCAAAGGGATAATTGCAGATAATTTGCAGCGTCGATTGCTACGCATTCCCTACTTCAGCCACCCTTCTCTCGCTGTTCTATCGTCTGTCCCCTCGTTCCTCAATTATCGCTCCCCTCACTTCCTTCCTCGAATTCGCCCTTCCTTTCCCCTTGTTTCCCTTGATTCATTTACTTCACCAAGGTGAATGAGAACGCGCATCTTTACGGCCGTTTCTAAGCAAGACGGTTGCTGAAATTGTCCGATCCTTAAATGCGCAGCTTCGCAAATATCGTCTCTTCGGATGTCTAAATGTAATTATTTATATCCCAAGCGTAGCTAAATGTAATTTATATCTCAACTCGAAAGAGGGAAGTTTCTCTTTTATGATCTTTTTTACGCTGCGAAAATTGCTTTAAAAAAAGTAACATTACATAGATAGCGAAAGAAACTTGCGCAGTTAACGATTCAGAGTTTAATGTTGCTAAAACTTTTGTTAGGCAATTCCGGTATAAAAATACTGCACACTGTACATATTCAATTTAATGTTCTACTAATATGATTACTTTATTATTTTAAAATAACAAGTAGAACAGATAGAGCGATATATGAAAATACAACAAATAATTAAAGGTGCGCTAAACGATCAAAGCTAGATCTTCGTGCAAATGTTTCTTCATACAAATGTGTGAATTTATATACATTTCTCAAGTTCATCATTGCACGTCGAATAAATTTTCGGTTCTTGAGTTGAACAAGAATAGTAATATCGCAATATTAAATTAATAATTAATTTAATATTTAATAATTAATATTTAATAATTAATTTAATAATTAATAATGATGTTAACAAGCAACTTAATCCCTTTCCCCCAAATATTTAAATTTATTATTTTACTAACGCGATTAAATATCACATCGATAAAACGAGAAATAATCAGTCTTGATGTACAATTTTCCTGCATTTGTCGCCGAATATCTAAATAGACGAAATTAATAGACCTTTTACCTTCGTTCATCCTTGTTCACCTTCGTTTATTAATAGACCGAGTTTACTTATCCATTTATCGATATTTCCGGCAATCAGCAACATCTGATAGCCACTTTCAGCAGTGTGCCTGCCTGTAGTAAAACTAATACTAGGATTTGAACTGGAGAATAGTCGGGTAAAATTGCCTATAAGCGCACAGAAGTCTTTCGTACTATTGTTGGCGCGAGCTGCGACTTATCGAAACTTTTTTGAAAACTTTTATAAAAGGTCTTTTTCTCGCCTCATCACGTCGGGTTCCCTGCCTTATTGACTTTAAGCCCGGGTTGGGAAATCCCCGTCACTTCGTCCCTCGTTTTTCTCTCCGACGACCTACCCGTCCTCTCCGTCGCTTCCTTCTGCGTTACATCCCGACAGGATTCGACGCTTCGTGACTTAATTTGTTTACACGTCGTTCGATTTGTCAACATAAGTCGGCAAATTTACCATTGCCCAAAGCGAGTGGAAATCGATTTCGCTCGATACTACAATTCGCGATGATCGCGCGTATCCCGCGATTGTTAATCGAAAAGAGCGAGCGACGGCGGAAATTAATTTAAGCTACTGTATTACGAAAACTGAATTTGCATTTGTAGCAATCACGACAAAATTCATGCTAAATATGATGTAGTTCGCGGATAAATGTAAGCAGAATTGTCCAAGTTATTTAAAATCGTAATTCGTTATGTAAATTGTCCGTATTTCTACAGACTGTTCTGCATCGTACTATAGTGGAACTAAAAAGAAATTATTTATTCAAACAATTTTTCATTTCTCTGTAATATGAATATATATTTTTATTTTGTTGATCAATGTTGCAACTGCGCTATTGCATAACGCATCAGGCTGAATAAATTATCTGTTATTTCAATCTGAAGCAATGGATCTTTAAATATATCGCAGATGAACATAACATTTCATATTGATTGTATGTGTATTTTGAAATGGATAGCTAGGACGGATTAGGAATATTTAACTCCGGACTATATATACTGTTCTTCATTCTCCTATCCGATCGATTTATTGTACATATAAAGATATACATGTATAAAGCTTAAAATAATGCTAAAATAATGTTTATTATTATCGGTACATCATTGATTACTGGTTTAATAATTTATGCATATAATAAAATACATTTTTCTTAATAAGATTCATTTATTAGCATAAAACAATTGCCTTATTTTATCAAAATAATAATTAAGAAGTGCACAAATCGTTTAAAATTTATAGTAAATTTAAGTATAAATAAAAAGAAGATAAAAAAAATACAAAATAAAATGATGAACAATAAAGGTCCGTGCAAAAGTTCTTGCCGATGCAGATAGATCTGTACACATGCGTTGGTATGATTTTATAAGTAGAAACGTTTATGATTTTTGTAAGTTGACGTCTCTGTATTAACATTTATGCTTGACAAATCATAGATGTCAACATAACCTTACATTTAGTACGATTAAAAATGGAACCAGATAAAGAAAATAGTCACTACTGCCTTTTGTTTTGTTTTTTCACCAAAAAAAAGTGCTGCTGATGCACAGAATTATTTATGGGACGTATAGTGAAAATGTTATAGCCATTAGAACGTGTGTGAATTGGTTTAAACGATTTAAAAAACGATGATTTTGATATAAGAGATAAAGAATGCTCTGAACGCAGCTGTAAAAGAGGAAAAAATTGTAGAAAGATAGGAAAAACTCGTGAAAAACGATGAAAAATATTTGATTAATTTATATTGTACCAATTTTTTTATTGTAATCAAAAAATTGCAAAAAATCGGCAAAAACTTTTACATCGACCTAATGTAATAATTTTCATAAAAGAGATATTATTTTCAGATACTATAAGGATATTATTACTTCTTTTACTAAAATAGCACTTACATTGAATTTATTTTAAGAGATATTTTAGAAGAGTAAAAAAAAAAAAGAAGAAAATTTCTCTGCAATATATATGTAATAAATAGGATTAGATAATTTGTATGTAAAACCTGCAAATCAATTTGTTACATATCAGCCGATTGCTATAATGTAATAAGAAATTAAAAAAATAAAATCAGCTGCAACAATTAAATTAAGTAAAATCAACATCTTATACTGCAAAAATTAATAATAATAGATGCGCTTATAAGTGAGCAAAGTTGCGATATTATTGACTATTTTTGATCATTTATTAAAAATTCATTATAACTCGAATATCTTAATCTTAATCCTTATGTGGCGGCTAAGATATATTTGTACCTTTTGCGATTTTATCTGTACATAAATTCATTCCTGTAGAAGTAACCATATTGAGTGATTATGACATCTCTTTTTGGACTATCACAAACAATATTTTTTGGTACTTGCAAAATTTTTAATCCTGGTTTCAAAAATATTTAAGCTTTTGTATTCGTATCACGTAGAAGGCGGCTAAGGTACAAATGTACCTACAATGCAATGAAAGGAATTACCACTTATTTTAGTATATGAAAAATCAATTTTATTTATTATATGAATGAAATGTACAAGGAAATTGAAAATTACATTATGTAAATTATATAAACGTATATTTTATACTTTAGTTAAAACTCTTATTTAGATCATTTGAAAACTTATTTAAGCAAAATATAATAAGTTATTAACTTTTATTTGCATTTTTTTTCTTTAAGGTACAAATGTACCTTAACCGCCTTTAACGTAATAAAATTTTAGCCGCCACATAAGGGTTAAAATTTTGGATGTTAACTAATTTCCATTATTAAAACAATTAAAATATAATTTCAAAATGTCCTATATATAATTTAACATTAATAGAAATATTATAATGTCAAATTATTAATTACATATTAATTACATATTACAAATTGAGAGTATTACTCTAATATTACTCACTCACGGTAAATTTTTAACTAATTAAATATTTTTGGGACAGTAATGAAAGAAGAATCTTTAAAAATATTATATTTTATCGCAAAATCCAAACTTGCTGACTCTAACAAGAAATTCATCTTACAAAGTGTATCGCTCTCATAACAACGGCTTTGGGCGAGATAGGTCAGAGGGTTTGCGACCTTGATCGTTGTCAGCGCGGAGAAACTTATGATCGAATGACCGAACGAGACCCGTGCGAGATCAAATGACGGTTATGCGTCACGAGAGGATAGGCAGAAGGCGACGATAAGCATTTTCACAGCACTCGTTCCGCCCTTCGGCACGACCTCTTCATCGATCGACCTGTGATCTCGAGAACCCTCTTGTATTTATATGGTTCCGTCTAAATTAAATAGAATCAGGATAATTCAATCCCGAATACGTTCAGTTCGGCCATTTTGTATGCGCTATCGCACGATCTTCTGTCGATCTTTTTTGTAAAGAGAGAAACGAAAATAGGGACGGATCTCGCAGAACGTTTCTAAATCAAATTATTGAATTCTGTATAGATCTAATATGCGTTTCTTTATATGAATAAATAAGTGTAAAGAGTTTTGAAAGTGTTAAGATATCTCGCTAAAAATATATCAGGACATCAATAATTTTCAAGACGTAAATAATCAAAACGATTTTTTCTTAAATTTCTAGCTATTATGAAAATAACTGTATCGCGCGCGCGAAATCTTATTCATTATTTAATTGCATCGACTCGAATAAAATCTCTGAATTTAAGATCTTTGTTCGGGTCTTAAAATAAAATATAAGTAGTTTTAAATACAGAAATATCAGAAAAAAATGTTATAAAATATCCATTTAGAAAAATAGAAAAATTAATGTTGAGAAGAAGTTGAGGAGAAAAAAGTGATATTCACAATCCAAATTCATTAATAATAAAGAATAAAATCTAAATTTTAATTTTCAGCTGTCCTATGAGCAAGGAGATATGCTTTGTCCGATTTATGCAATATACATATCTTAAAAAACCGAGGAATATCTTTAAATAAATTTATTCTTAACGTAACTTCTTGGAAATATAAGGCTAAAATCTTGATATTTAGTATAATTAAAACCTGCATAATTAAAACCTTAAATTTGACAGTGACAGCTGACAGTTGGAATTCGGATTTGATTTATACTTACAATTAACAACAGATTCAACGAGTTTATTACTTATTATATTAAATTTTACAGATTATATACATTTTCCAATAAATATCTACTACACGGAATCTTACGGAAAAAGTATTGAGACATTTATTTTTTAACAATAAGCAATAATAATGAAAAATTTTTTTTAAATTTAATTTAATGCATTATAATGTTATTTGATAGTGTCATAATTTAACAAAAAGTTTTAATTTAGAGTTTAATCAAATTTTTAACATTTTTTAAAACACACAGTCATATAAAATTGTAATATTTATAATAAATACTTAAATATATTTAGTTTAATTTGACACAAAACTTAACTGATTTATACTAAATATTTTTAAATTTATACTAAATATCATATTATATGTTTCTGAATGTATTCTTAATTGTATATGTATTCTTAATTGTATTTAAAACTTTTTAAAAAATAAAATAAAACTGAGATGAAAAAAGATATATAATCTATATATGTGCTAAGGATAATTAAATCCGAATTCCAATTGTCAACCGTCATTGTTAAATTTTAGATTTTAATTAATACAATGTATTTTAGCCTTATATTTCCAAGAAACTACGCAGAGAATAAATTTATTTCAAAATCTCCGATTTTTAAGACGTGCATAAATTGACAAAGATCTCATAAAAGATATGCTAGAGACATCTGAAAATCATTAAGTTCGAATTACGGCAGGTCGCAGTTCATCCTTGTAAGAAGAGGTCGAATGGGATGCGTAAACGTAGGTGCTGTCCGTTACGATAAATTAAATAAACCATGCCAAACACACACACACACGTACACACATGTACAAGCGCGCGCGCACGCATGCACGAATTCTTGGCTTACTGGAGCGCTCTCATCCTTGGAAAGTGGTCAAGATTTCACTTCACTGCTCTCGAGAATACAATGGTTATATGCGAACAATGACTTGATCTTTATTAGAATGAAAATTATAGATTCGTGCGAGTTTCATGCAGCGCGCAAATCTCAGTAAGTATGTACAGCGAAGCTAAATGTAAAATGTTTTAAATATTCTTTTGCTCTGAGTTTCTTCTTTTCTTTTTTTAACTCTCCTTAATATAAAATCGAAAGAATCCGAGAAACAGATTTATAATAATTTGATACAAGATCTAAATACAGTAAATAATTATTTTTCACTCCAATGTATTGTCTTCTTCATTAAACGTGTTAGATCGATATAGAAAAACGAGCCGAATATAGACCGAAATGTTGACAGGAATAGTTAAGGAATTTGCACCAGATTACAGAACAGTGGTGAATTCAAGGAGCTAGTCTTCAGCAGTTCGTGCAGTGCGTTGTCCCGACCTCCGAGTATGTAGATGTATAACCGCGCTGCCAGCTGTAAATTAGTGCCCCGACTAATTGGGGCACGAAATAGGATGATCAAATATGGAAAGCTAATCCGGTATTCTCCTACAAGATTTTAGTAATCCGCTTCTCCCAACGAACAGAGATCTTTGGATGTAAGATATGAACCGAAGATCGGTAATACGTGCCGAAGACACCTTTTATCTTATTTATTCTATATTTCTATTATTTTTCGATCTTTTCTGAAATAACAACTGACGGAAACATTATTCATCTTCATCTCTCTTTAACGCACGACTTGCTTTGAAAGATTAACGCGATATAGAACCGCGAGAGACTGATCGAATGAAATTGACAAATCGATCGTAATGACATTATCGACATTATCCTCACGCGAGCAATTAGTGATACATGAGCCGTGTCGAACAGCCGACAATCGGATTTCGACGTATTATTAATAAGGCGGTGTTTTCAGTCTACCCTCTCTCGGATGTACAATCTGGATTTACAAGTTGCTCGAAGGTTGCAGTCATGCGGGACTCCTGTTTATCGCCACGAAGAAACTCGCGGAGGGAAGAGAGCGAAACGGCCGATGGAAGAACGGTGGCGAACGCGAAACCCACGCGGGACAAGAGAAAGATGATTCAAAGGGGGATAAGAACGATGCTGGATTAAGGTTGCGGGCCCTAAGCAAGTGTGTATTTCATGGGCGGGTGCAGAAAAATTTAATATACAGGCCGTCGGTCGAATAACTCTATAGGAAGCTACACGAACTCGTTGCGCCCACGGGAATGCACAGAGGAGGCACGTGGGAGGAGAATACCAGACGAAATAATAAGTTAACGTGTCAACGCTCGCCGACCATATATTCTTGGAAGCAGACACTTGCAATTAAAACCACAATAAAATGTATCAGCTACGATATTACGTCATTTGTCAGCGGAGTGAATTTTATATCTGTCTACGTCTAGTTAACGGTTTACAAATTATTGGTTGTTCTGATTCCGAAGTACCGATTCAAAAATGCGTAGTAGAAGTCAAATGACTGAATGAATGATCAAAATAGTACAAGACATGCAACACTATTGGAAATGTGTTGCACATCAATTAAGTTAAGTTTAACGAGAATTCGTTTAGATTTAATTAATGATGTTGGAATTTCAAAATAAACCGTTGACACATAGACCGCTACTAATATAATGAAACAATCAATAAAGTATAATAATATAATAAATGTCTTTATTGTCGGTATAAAAAAATAACAAAGTTAATTTAACTATTTTTTTGAAGAAAGGGTACATGAAGTGCCATGTAGACGTGAGAAGTGTCGTGCTGTAAAGCGAAAGAAAAAAAAGAATCATAAAGATCGAGAAGAGACGAGGAAGAAAGGAGGGAAGGAGAGGTAAGCCGCTCGATTCTCGAAGGCTGATAATTTACGGACTAGCGTGATCAGGATCACCCTCTCCGCGATTTAGGAGCCAATTTCCAAAGTGCGAGGCGTTGCTCCTACTTAGACGTTATTCGCTTTTAGAGGGGATCGAACAGCATGACGGAGGATAAGAGGAAGCAGCGTGGAGTAACCGAGACGGCCGACGGAAGCTTCAATTTCAATTTAAATAGTTCTTACCCCACGGTCAGCAGTCTTTCGTTTCGGCTAATGCGCTCGCTCTTCGGAACGCGCGCGGATACGCACCTACCGTTTTACGTACGTATCAGTAAAAAGGATCGTGGTAGAGAATCGACCTCGGGCAGACAAAGAGGGGATAAGATAGGGGATAAGAAAGTTGCGCGGAGGGCTGTTGGCTGAGAACTGCGTGATAAAGAGGAGCAGGAGGGTTGAAAATGGAAAAAGAGAGTGAGGACAAGAAGTTGAGGAAAGGGTTTTGTGAGGGGAGAAGAGGGAGGAATTCGGTATTTTCTTGCCTCCGTTGAAATCCAATATTCGGACAGCGAGAAGAGGAAGAATCTCGAGGTGGATTCCATCTCTCTACCACTTAGTTCTTAGAAATTTATATCGCTCCGCAATTTATCTCGCGTTACGCGCCCGCCGCCGCGCTCCTCGATACAAATGTAATAAGGCGATCCGGCAGGGACGATAAATCAGATCGCGTTAGTTTCAGATGTCGTCGTGAGGATCGTTACAAACGATTGCGCTGCTTTCCTCTTCTCTCTCCCTTGAAAGGCTTAAAGAGAAAAAGATTGTGACACGTATCTGAGCGCGCTTTACGACACGCGCTCGCTATCTCACAGTTGTTTCACATGGAAGACCCTCAAGATCCGCGCGAATCCACGTTGATGTGATATGTATCGAATAAATCGCGCGTACAAACTCGTGTTGGAAACGTAAATCAAACACGAATTTAATTGTTACGCTTTTAATCGCCGTTTTGTTCACTTGAAAATCATTATTTTTTATTTTTTCATGTTGATTTACAAATGCTAAGGAATCAAGAAATTTAAATTTTATTTTTTTTTTAAACGACGATAATTTTTTAAAATTTATCTTCGATACACTTATAAAAAGATATTAATATAAATATTTCAATCGTCTTAAGAATCAATATCTATTCCTTTAAATTATATAATAATAATAATTCCTTTCAATCAACGTAACTGTAAGCAATTGGTGATTCTGATAAATTAATAATTCTAATACATTATTTATTTTTATATTTCTAATAACATAGTATTTATCTATATAATTCTAATAAATTATTTAATACAGTAAAGTTGAGTCAAAGATGATGTTCAATAGAGTGAGCGGCTTAAACAGCTAAAATCAATCCTCTCGCTTGATAAAAAAAAGTAAAAAAGGAATAATGCAAATGTGTTCTTAGCCGGCCTTATTTTCCATTTAATATCGCAATAGAGTGCTGGGAGAGAACAGTGCTATGGCGAGATAATAGAGGGGCACCGACCGCGAGCTTCGGTCAGTCAAAGTGGTGAGGAAGAGGGGAGACGGGGACGCTGCCCCTTCGCACCAATTAAATCTAATTACTCCAATTCCCGTAAGGGTAACGTCCATCTAATTATCGTTTGACCGAAGCACGTATTAATGACGGACATCGCGGTCTCTGCGTATGCGTTTATGCGTAGGAGTGCAGGGCTTAAGGCAAATTCACACGCTTCGTTTTTTTCGAAAAACGAAAGAGAACCGAATTATTATAAGAACGAGTAACGTAAATAAGATCGTCGAATAAACAGATCGGGAAAATACAGAAAAAGGTTTGATAATTGAAAACTGATGAAAAAAAAACAATAAAGACATCACAAAGCTGTTGCAGTGATATTATCAAAACGATTAAAAATTGTATATTTGTGTGTGTGTGTGTAGTTATATGTGATTAGTGAAATGTCATATTTCTTTTCTCTTTTATTTTTCTGTCATTGTTGGATATCATTGTTGGATTCATGAATTCAGTTATTTAATTTCAAGTTAAAATATCATCTCTTTAAATTGATGGTATCGCGATTTTCTCTCCATATTTTTACGTTGTCCACATATTGTCTCACACACGCGAGGAATATAAAAGAATAATTTATCAATGGAACAGACAGAAGAGACAAATCGGGGATAATATTTCAAATTGAAGATTAATAATCATTAGAAAGTTATTAAAAATTGATAAATGTTATCTTTTGTTATATTTTTTGACAGAGAAATTTAACATATTATTAACTCGACAAATGTAGAGATGTAACGTGCTCTTTTCACATTTTCAAAATGTTTAAATGCATGCAACATATCATCCGGGACTTCTGCTTGCGTCGCGTAATTCATTTTCTGTGAAACAAGGAACTTCCGTACCGATTGTGGATGATTCATCCGAAATAATCGTCGAGAGTCAGTCGTGTGACTCGGCTTTAGCTTGTATATGGTACGTGCACACGAGGCATATTTTAATGAACAAGGAAAGAAGGGCGGCGCGCGCGTAATATCGCACCGGTGGCTGCCGCGCTGAGGCTAAACCGCGAGGGTCAACGGGGGTTAAATCGCTCCCATAACGAGCCGGCCGGCCGCTGTTACGAAGACCTGTGCCCCGTAACTCGATGCAGACTTGACTTACTATCTCCGATCAACATTCCTCGATCAAGACGTTCCGTCGCGCGAAACTGCGTTTTTTTTTTTGCGCATGACAAATCGCGATGTTGTTGTTTCAGGCAGCTTCTTACAAAGCTACTGACGCATCAATTGTAGCAAATGCTTAAATTACGCAAAATTAGAGAAAAATATTCATTTCTTTGACGTGTGTTCATGCTATACGAGGCTTGCGAAGAGTCATAACTTCACTCGCATCAGATGTACCAGCAAACATTTGTGTCCCGCAAAGCGATGAATGTTGCAAAAAAATGGAGGTTTATGGAAAGAATGTGGAATCGAGATGAAAATATTCATAACAGCGAATACACCGACATGCATTTGCGGAATGCAAAAAGTACATTTACGAGGGAATAATAAGACAGCACGAAAAGGTAATCTCAAATATGAGCTCTATCTTTCTCTCTCTTCGTTTGCGCATCAGTTAATGTCTTGTTCTTTCTCGAGCCTGGTTGACTAAATAAAAACGGAGAGACACCGGTAATAACAATCTGCCCGCTTCCTACAAAGCAGCATTAAATACGGTGCCCCGATCGGGCAAAAATTATAGCCACACCCGCATTTTCCAGCTCGTGTGCCGTGCGCTCCCTTCGTGTAAATAAGAAATACGTCGTTTGTCATCATTACAGCTTATCTATTACAATAGCAAATAGAATAGGATCAAATAACGAGCGTTACGGGGCAGTATATCTTTCTCAACTGTACGCATTGTCCGAGGAAAAATGCACTTACTTGATTCCATGCATGTCCTTTGTATGATCCATAATTATTCGTAAGCTTGAGAAAAATGTAATAAAATTCAAAGAACAGAAATTAACGGCAAAATATAATTTAAACGGGCTTGCATGGAAAACATTAATTTTATTAATTATCGTTTTCGAGAATTGTTATATGCGTATCTTTAAATAAAATTCGAATAAAAGAGGCATATAAATATTAAAAATTAAAATTAAAATTTTTAGTCATTTTTCCAGTGAAAAAGTCTACAATCTTTAAGTCTACATTCTTTTCGATTATTAATCTAAAGGAACAATACTTTCTGTTGCTCTGTATACTTCATTCCACTGTCGCATCGTGATTAATACGGAGCTCAAGGGCCCATTGGAAAAGTTAGGCTGCACTAATAATTATCCAATCCCCTGTCATCGTTCTCGCAGCATTTTATTCAAGTTATATAAGCCGATCAAGATGCAAGAATTTGATGAAAGACATAACGTCTCAACTTTATCTCAACCACGCGCGCGAGCATGCGCGAATGTTTCTGAAGTCGATTAATATGCTAATTCGGCTACTTCCGCGAAAGTTAAATGCCCGACGTCGTCAAGGGCTTAAAGGGATACTTATACAGGGTCATAGAGATTAGCGATTATAAGCCGGATGGTAGCCGTTATTAATACTAACTCAAGTCGATCCTCGGTACCTCTGCGAACTTGCTCTCGGACTTTCGATATAATTGATAGACTTTTGACTCTCTTTCCTCCTGAGAATTCCTCCTGAGAATTGATACGTTTCAAAAAGAACTCCGACAATTAAGTATGAAAAAGATATAGGACCTCGAGGATACGGGAAATCCTATAGTTCTATATTTATTTATCGTCATCGTTCTTCGGTTACGAATTTCTTTGGAGCTCTTTCAAATATTCAAAGGGCATGCCGGCCAAAAGGAAGAAACGTTTCACAACGGAATCGTTACTTAAAGCGCGCTCGGAAACAAATAATACTCAACTATTCATATCACTTCTCGCCAACTCTACGATATTCTAATTACCGTCGACTGAAACTGAATTCCGCATCACCCCGGGCATGAATATTCTTCTCTCTAGCAACCTGCCCGACCGTACCCTTCGTCGCCCCGCCGCGCCATCAAGCCATCCTCCGCCAACCCTCCGTCGACCTTCCACCCCCGTGCTGAGCGAATCTCCGGTCGAGCCGCGCTGCATAAATCACTCCGTCCACGGCCATTACGGACAAAACCAACGTTATCCCCTTTCCTTCATTCCGACGAGACTTCGAAATATTTTCTGCGCCCCGGATGGGAATACGGCTTTTATATGGCAAGTAATTCCATGTATACATGTAGTACGACGGGATGGAAAGAGGAAAGGCTATCAGTCTATTCGTTGAGCCTCCTTGACAATTCATCGGACCACGAAATCCCGAAACAAAACGAAAATATACGCATTGCCTTATTGCGCGCACGCATGTGTACGTAACATACAACATATTAGGTGTCTTTTCGTTCACACTCCTCTTTAAAACAATGCGAGAATAACAACGTCGCATACACAATACAACTGTGAATATAAATTCGGGCGGAGAGATAATGGCGCACAAAAGGTACGATCTGATCCGAAGCTTAATTTAATTTTGAGCGCCCAAGATAATACGGAACATAGCGTGAGTTAGATTGAAATTCTCTCTCATGGGAATATTACCATGTGGCTTAGTCTCAATCATGAGCGCACTCTCAATGGCTGTAGATATCCATCAATTGTGACATCACAATGGTCTTTATAATTATTGAAGATACGCCCGTGTTTATTTTGATTATCTAACGCGAGCGAATATGATCATTTTAATAACCATTAAAACTTATCTCTTTATTAACATTTCTGAACCCTCTTTCAAGATGTTGATTTTACTAAGTAAATAATACATTGTTATACGTTCCGTGTAACAATGAATTGAAAGCAGGCAACATGGAAGTTAATTTACTTTATATAATCCTTAACTCATTATGAATTATATCGATCCATGGCATAGCTTATATTTCTCTCGTTTCCTTCGTTGTTAAATAATATTTCTCTTCTTCTTCTTCTTTATAGCCTGTAGGTATCCGACAATCTGTCACAGTACCACGCTTTATTGTCGTTGAGAACTGAACCCAAATTGGCCAAGAGTCCAGTCGTAGTATCTAAATAATATTTATATACTTTTCCCAATGACATTTTTCGATCGATGCTATTTCTCTGCGTCAAGAACAGATTGTGAAAGCCTTAACGTATCACGAGTTAAGAATTCAAAAAAAAAGAAATACGAAAGAGATAAAAAAACTCCGAAACTTTTTCCGTAACATTAACACATTCTTAATTTCGGGACGACGAATCCAAAGCCGTGCTCCATGAGTCGCACATTCCATCGGGAGAGGAAAGGGGGCAAAAGAGAGGGCGAAAGGAAGAGCATCGGAAATTTTTTCGGCTTAGATTTCGGCGCACCATATCGGAAACTATTCCAATTTATTCGATCGCGATAATTAATGACGTGCACGGCTCTTTAGTCCCTTTTACTTAATTCCCACGCATGATGGCCGGATGAAAGGAAACTGGAAAGCGGAAGAATATCGGCATCCCGGCGAGGCGCGAGACGCACTCTCGGCATCAACTGCAAACCGGGCGCACATGCCTCCCGTGGGATAATCGAGGAGGCCATGATGAATGATGCGCTTCTTCCCGCGGGATGTACGGGCGAAACGACCGGGAGAAAGACCCAGTCCCTCCTCCGATTCTCGAAGTTTTCTCTCTTCCGTCCGTAATACGCCGCACAGAAAGTGACAACGACCGCAGAGAAGAACAGGGTGAAGAAGAGAAGAGAAACGCAATGACGACGTGAGAGCGGCGTGAAAGGGTGCAAGGAGAACTGAAAAAAGAGGGTCACCGTCGCGACGCATACAACGTAAGAAGGCATCTCGGCGTAACATAAAATCGCCATTACCGTGTGGTCGTATGGCCGAGTTACGATGGCGGTGCGAACGTCTTCTTACACTCTCGACGGTCCTATAAATAAATACGCCGTTCCATCTTACGTACTTCGACGTTCGCTGTTTTCTAGCACGCGGCGGCCGCAAAGCTCCACGACGAAGCTCTTGGCGTAGTTCCACGACGAAAAATCCCAGGACGACGCGAGAATGGACGACAATGCGTGTCAACTTCCAGTTATCGAACCTCCCGGCGATGCCATGAGGGAATCGCCATTCGAAGGGCGATGATGTCACTCATCGTCTGGTATCCTCGGCCTTTTACGATCGATTTTTTTCGGCGAACGGATGTATCCCCGACCGAAGGTTGCGCGAATTCATCTTCGTGACGATGGCGTATTCGATCTTTATATGAATTCGTCTTCCTAATCTTTAATGGCTCTCAGAGGAAATGGGCATAGTCGGGTCTCTTGAGGTTCGAAGAATTCTACCACGATATCTACGACCGGGCACTTGCCTTGTTCAATTAAACGCGAATGACTCATTTGTAATCGTACTCCAAGGACGGTCGGAAGGGACCTGACTTTGTACGGTTCTCTTTATAGAATAATTCTTCGAAACGAGTTCCCTTCGCTAGCCAAAAGATTTCGAGGATTGATAAGCCTGATCTCTTGGCCGAAATCGATCTGTATACTGAAGACTTAATCCTGCGTTTTCGCCGACGTGACTTTAATTGCGCAGAAATATCTGCGAGACGTAACCCGCAATTATTCGTAAAATTATTCAAAAACTCGTTTTCTGCCGCGTTACTATTTACAGATCCGCGCACGAGCATTTAGGAGGTAATGGAATTTAGCACTCCGACGGCAGCAGGAAGGACTCGAGGTGCGCCGGAAGAAGATTGCACAAAGAGAAAGTTCCGCGAAAACAATTCGTAATATTACCGCCCGAGGAAATTGCGTTAACCAGAAATGCTGATGTATGAATTAGTAAAATTGCGAGCAGTCGTTTACGCTTAAGCGCATTACTGCCGCGTATCTGACACAATCACGAATGAAGCCTGAATTTTGAAGAAGAAAGAATGGGGGATAATGAAATTGTATACGGATGAAATTGAATTATTCCTCATTTATAAAAATATGTATAAAAATATGTCAACATTTGTATTATTATTTTGGGAAAAATTTTCGGAACGGAGCCAAAATGATTATAAATTGATTGTCGACGCGATCACTTGTCTTATCGCTTCATGTATGATAAAAATGGTGCTTTATTTATAATTGTTTTAGTATTGGGACCCTGAACGCAGCCGAAGATATCAACTTACGCAATTGATATTGAAGAGAAACACACCCTATGAATTGTGGATCCACTAACAGCTGTGTTGGGGGATTTAGAAGTTTACTTAATATGATTTAATTTTTATTGGTTTAACACTCTCGCTGAAGATGACTTGAAGACAAGTCGAAACGAGGACAAACATAGCATATGTAATAACTAATATTAAATACACCAATTAATTTTGCGCTCAAATAACTGCGTCGTTTTGTTTGCTCTCATTAGCCCTTTTTATTTGTAATCTTATCTTTCGTTATTATATCAGAGAGCCTACACAGGAAATATTTTCCATTGTAATTTGAATTTTATCAAAACAATTACTTCTTCGATAAAGAGGAAGAAATTAAGCAATGGCAAAGGGGAAGATGTTACAAGGTGCGTCGCGTTGAAAAGAAACAATAAAAAAATAAGAAGATATCGCGAAAGAAACGTCAAATTGTCATTTAACCGTCGTAAAACATCTCCCGCGTCTGTTCGCTCCCTCTTGCGTCACTCGAAGCAGATTCCACCTTCGTTCTTTCTCTCTGCTTTCTCTCTTTATCTTTCCGTTTCTTATCGTCGCGTATCCGACAATAAGCGCATCCATCTATCGTTAATATTTATCTCGTTAATATTCTTATTTTGAAATACGATATTCTTATTAGATAAGAATCTTATCCGGATAAATTGGTTTCGGCGCAAAAGGAACCCTTATCGTTTTTCTTCTCTTCTTTTCTTCCTTTCCGCCCTTCGTTTTAAAATCTTCCTCTTTTATTTCAGGGACATCCGCCTTCTTCGCTTAAGAGCAAAAAGATTAGACAAAAATATATTGTCTCGTAACTCGATACAAGTCGAACCGCGTGCGTTCGCGTCGACAATGAACGGAGATGAAGTCGATGCTCTCGCGAAGAAACGCCAAGGAAAAATTCGTATGAACAATTAGATTTTGTTCGTTCGTTATTATCGTGTTCGTCCCCACATACGTGATGAAAGAGCGGCGTTTCGATTGTTTGCACGCAATCCCGGATGCAATCGGTACGCTCCCCAAGATAACGAGAGACCTTTCTCGTGAAACGCACAAGTTCACATTGCGCTCCCGGTTAGCGGCGTGGAAAGCGGAATTCGGCGTAAACGAGGAATAAATAAAGGGTCACGCGTAAACACGGGGATCGCATAGAAATCGTGACGCTCGTGTCACATTCCGCGAGCGACGCCGATCTCGCTGTTTGCGTAAAATCCTAACTTGTCCTACCCCATTCGTCAGGGAAATACTGGGTCTCGTGGAAATTTTCTAGTAAACCGCGCGACACGACTAATGCCCAGTGATTCATTCAAAACGATATTTTTAACGCATCCCCAAAGAAATGGAGAAAATTCAGCGGGCTTAATGAGCGCAAAAGACCCGGTATAAATACTGCATAATTATTGCACTCCGCCGATTTCGAAAGTATGCTCGGATTTCTGTGGAAAAAAATGCATTCAGGAAATCTGCTGAGAGATGTAGCGATATAATTATAAATGCAAATTCATATGTAAGGGAGAACGAGGTCATAACATTCAGCGGATCGGACCGATCACCTTAATTACAAGAATTCTAAAGAATAATATATATATTTTTTTATTTAATGTTTTACTTGATATAAAATTTATCCAAAATAATATATTATTAGGCATATATAAATAACTACAAAAAACATACGTTCGATAAAAATTTTCAATGATAATTCATATAAAAAGTAATGATATTATAATAGGGGTTTTAGCACACTTAAATGCTGTATACTTGCTGTATTTTATGATTATTAATGTAATCTAATTCTTTAAATTTTTCATTACAAAAAAATCGAATATGATTATCTACATATTTTTATTTTCTGAAACTTTTTTTACTATGCGAACTGTGCGCAGAGAGTGCATATAATTTAAAATATAATTTAAGAAAGCTATGAACAATATAATTTAAAAATGCTATGAATTAGTCTGTAATTTATGTTCTTACAAAAGTGTATTAGCAAAAATTACATAAATGTTATTTTTATCATTCAAACAATACATGATGTTGAAAATGTTATCTAATTAACACGTTCCGTGCCGAGCTGTTTTTGCTCGACTTTTCATTCAGGCCATTTGATGTTTTGATTAAAGATTGATATATTATCACATAATATTTCATCACATCATCAATCTATAAGTAATTAGCTTGTATATAGTAGTTATCACATCGTGTATCTTCTTTTGATGGAAATGTATTCTTCGGTCTTAAACTTATTATAAAATATATGTTTTTAGCGCATTAAATGAATGTGTCAGCGTGTACTGGTGATATACGCGGTCTAAATGAAAAGTTTAACGTGTACCATCGGTAGTACACGTGGCACGGAACATGTTAAAAGAAAGTTTAATAAACGAATTTTTTCATATAATTGATTTATTGAAAATGATTGTCATGATCTGCAATTGAAATGTCCAATCAAAATAGACGTAATCGTCATGATCTCATCGCGATTATCACGACCTGTAGCCTGATCGCCCTGACCCTACACAGGTAGGTTACACCGATCAAAACTACTATATCTTTTTATATCGATAAATAAAAATTTAATAAGTTTTACACTTGTTTTAATGGTTTTCTTTAAAGCTATAATCCTGTACTGTATGTCTCTGTTATTAATTTGAGAAAAAAATCAATTTCAAATGAAAATATTAATAAATTTCTTTAAGCGATCGCCACCATCCCACTTTCCCCTATACTATTTAAAGATCAGAAAGTAAAACTCTCGGGAATGAAAATATATGGAATATTTTGAGAGAGATAATTAAATTTATTCACTATTTTTTTATTATAATAAAATTTATTTTAGAATGCAACGTTACGTTCAGAAAGATATGAATATTTATGACAGCTGATTAATAAGAGAATTCAGAATATTCAATTGATTAATAAAAGAATATAATTTTCAGTAAGATAATCTGAAAGAAATTTTTACCTTTGTTTAATTTTGAGTTCATTCCGCATTTGTAGATTCATCTTCATCATTTATATCAAAAATTTCTACCTTAGATTGCGACATAATATTCAATTTATAGCGAATAAATTAATTTTTTTATTATGCCCTACACATATTTACCTTAAACACAAATTAATGTAACACTTCTTTAAATTTATTTAAACGCATCAAAAAACCTATAATTGCCGTTATATATTTTTAAACAAAAATTACACTCGAGACTCCACTTCTATTTATAAATGCGCTGTTATTTCGTCCGGCAACCGGCTAATGTACCGACATCAGCCCAATTAATTGCCTCTAATGTGTGCAAGTGTTACATGAAAATTCAACGTATGACGCATCGCTCCTATCTCGATTTGACGAAGATAATGAGTCGACGACGACGAGGGGAGACAATCATTGACATATGTATATAACGTGTGGATACAACTTAACATATATGTACGTTTGTATGACTCAATGGGAAAGCTCGCATACATGAGGTCAGCCAACATCTCGATATTCACGAAGCCAAAGCAGCTGCACGAATAATTTTGAAGAGTGCAAAGGGAGCGAAAAACTTGCGTAATCAATGATGAAACTCTTTCGCGCACACACACAAATTATCGTAAACGCTTCATAAAATTAAGATTTTTTTACATGTAAATCAAAGCAAGTTTGTCCCATTACTCAGCGATAATTGCACGTTAATAATAAAGCGATTTATATTTACAAAATTTGACAAACGATATACGTCACCTGTGTTCATTTAACATGGCTGTGCTATATACAAATCTCATAATAATTTATAAACTCTAAACTCTAAAATTTATGGTCGTAGAAATACGGAAATGTTACGCACACACACTTGTATATGAAATATTCCAATATTAATATAAATAT
Source organism: Cephalotes varians (assembly GCA_037157785.1). NCBI lineage: Eukaryota > Metazoa > Arthropoda > Insecta > Hymenoptera > Formicidae > Cephalotes > Cephalotes varians. The sequence goes on from JANQDE010000052.1 coordinate 268,063, forward strand.
TAATATACTGATTTAGTTATCGGAAATTGCTCGAGGCTGCGCATGGAAATTTAACGGATAACACGAAGAAACGGTAACAAGAAAATAAAATTTATTTTTTATGAAATAGTTTGTCCAAGACGAAATTGGAATGTCACGAATAAATAATTAAAGAGAATTTACACACGAGTATCGTATTCCCATGTATTCAATGTAAAAAAGATGCAGCATATTCATGTTGTATCGATCGTTATTTCCATATTTGCATTACTATTCCTACACTGATGCACTGACTTTGATGCAAAAGTTTGCTCGGTAACCTTTTAGATTTAATAACCTGTCAACAATATTGTGTATATAAATTCAAATACAGCAAGAAATTTCTTTATTGCTTTAACCTCGTTTCTCGAATTTGCGATGCGCGTCAAAAACGTATTGCAAACGTATTGCTTTTCAATTTATGCCACTAAAATACAAAATTTTTTTAATAAAAATTGTTTAAATAAAAGTGGATCATTTTTAAATATACAAATACAATTTTAAAGAAGTAAATACGAGACATAAGAGTCAGAGCATGATTGATATCAAGATAATTATGACTATATTAAAAGCAGTTAAAGAACATGTCAATTCATTTATCGCACGAATAAGCTTCTAACTAGGAAACGAAAAGGAAAAGAGAGAGACTGGTAATACAGAATAGAGCATTATAAGGTTGTTGATCAATTGCCCCGTGCATTTTAAACTGTTCATGTTTTATATACGGCCTTTATCGATATTAAACAGCCGGTTGGTTGTTACTGATCAAACAGGAACTTTCATTCTATCCAACTAAGCTAAGCACAGGTAAGCTTTCATCCCATTAATGGTTACCAACGTCCACAAATGCCTGCCGGCGGCCAGACAGATGCGCGCGCGTAAAAGGTCATTGTAGCAATGTACGCTGACCTTTAATATCCGGTGTATAGCACAGTGTGATGCAAGATTCCTATAGAGCTAGCGTCCTTTCGCGAAATTTAATCAACGTCAAGAAACTTGGTCTAATCTCAAGGTGATCTCATAATGAATTTATATACTCGCAATGCCAGTCTAATTAGCTATTCTTTAAATAAATATATATGTGTACGTAATTTATACATTTGTCGACAACAACACGGTGGTTCTACCAAAAAACAGTATAAAACGCCAATGAATATTAAAACCTCATTTATATCACATCGAGAAAATCTTCCCTAAATTTTTCTCACCTAGCGCCACTTTTCGAGCTTTCATCTGGCCTCTTTCTCACGTTTTTCCAAACTTGCGAATAGCATCTCTATATATTCTCACAAAAATATTTAATTCATAATTTAAAAGAGTAATTATTTCGGGAGTACTATTTGGCGAGATTTTTTTTTCGGACAAATTACGATCGATGACGAAAAAAGTATTTTCCTTGATTTTTATATTAGCAACGAAGAGAGAGAGGAAAATCACCCCTTGGGATGATCGGTTGATTAAGCTATCGAACCCAGTTTCCACGTCAGTGTGCACATTAAAAGAATTCTTTAGAGCATGAAACGCCATCCCCGTAAATGCAACGAAATGTAATTAAAATAAACGTATATGCTTACAATTATCCGTAAGAAATCGTAATGTAAATACATTATTCTACTCAAAGCTAGGAGCTATATCTTCGTCGAAAAGAAAGAATCAATATGCGAAAATTGATACATCGAAAAAACGGTTTTGCCGGAAAATAATTTTGTTTGGATCATGAAAATAATTATGTAGGATCAAACTGATTGCTAGAAACCTTTTGCAGTATTACCATCAAACACTTATGCTCCTGTATAATTATTTTGATGGTTTATAACAGTGATGCGCAACTTAAGGCCGCCTGTGGATTTTTTTCGCTGATTTATAGCAAAAATATAAAATTATATTTTTTATTTTTTACTAACGAAATAAATATTTTTGCGATCCGCGAGATTTTACTTCTTGCTGAAAATGGTCCGCTGAAAATGACCCAACGGAACGCAAGAGATTCAAGAGAGCGACCATAAATTCTCTCTATTTTGAGATCCTGTCGACCACTGATCGATAGAATCAATTACATGAGATAACAGAGACTACGGTTTAAAAAAAAAAAAGAAGCGCGATATATATTCGCGGGCAATTACGTTCTAGTTATAGCAAGTAGACTAGTTTTTACGGACGCCGGAAAAAAAAAAGAGGATCTTATAATAGAGGGGTATCGCGGCTATGTGATCACAGAAAATTTGATGCGGATCATTGAAGTGCGGCGTAATGCGCGGTTCATGGCCAAGTAATTTGCTTTCGAGTGTGCTAAATAGCGTAGCCTTTCGGCTCGCAGACACGCACCGGCTCGTTGCCGTGCGCACGTGAAGTGTATAAAGAGCGGTTGCATTTTGTATTTCCCATAGCCCAGATAATCAGGCTGAACGGTGGGCTGAATCGGGAAGGTCGATTATGTAAATACCCGCCGCGCCATTTTGTGCCTTAAGTCGAGCAATCGCAAAATGGATGTGCGCGCGAGAAACTCGTTCATTATGCTGGCCGCTCCAGTTACACTGACCGAGCACGTTACGTAAAGTCGATGTAACTTGAATTAATACGGCCGTCCAAATGAACGTTTCAATCACTCGCGCGGACACGGCGTAATTACGAGAATTATTTATTAATAATATAACCACGCAACGAGTTTCTCTGTAATGCGCACGGATCGTAATTCTCTATCGCGATATATTGCTAATTTACGGAAATCCACATGTTATCCGCCTCTCCGCTAAGTGCTTCTATGAAAATATCCCGTGGGTACCCCCGTAACACGTTCATGGTATATATTTTTTAGAACTACCTCGGCTGTAACAAATGGGCCGAGACGCCTGAAATTAATCTACGACAATGTATTGTAACGTCACACAAAGAGCAATCCCGTTAAAAGTAAGCTGAAGTCGAGCTAGATCATGGCCAAAGATAAATAAACACATATCGTAAAGTAAATCATCATAGAAACGTGGCTCTCTGCGTTTTCCATTCTTGAAAAAAAAATAGATTTCAACGCTTTCGCGGAAGTTTCGCGTGATTTTCAGTCATGCGTGTCAAATCAAATTGTGCAGAGGATTAAGGTAAGCTTATCGGTAACGTCACGAAACAATCTGCGGATATATCCCGTTTAGTAGCTCCGATTTAACGTCAAACGGACGGCATTTATAGTATACCATTTCGAGTGCGGACGGTGAGTCAAAGTTCTCTCGCGTTTACGGGTGCGTCCCTCATCGACTTCTATCACCCCCGGTAGACCATTTTTATTTCCGTGCGTATGAAGGCGGTGCGTACATATATATGATATTGTATTTATGATAGCGTGCGCGCGACTTAATGAGCTACGGACAGACAGCCGGTCGCTGACTCACTGGCGGGGCACATTGCGTTATGGTGCGGGCTCGACGAGCCCTCCAGGGAATAACCCGAACCTCGAGGCCCTCCCTTCGCCAGACTCGTAAACAGATCTATAGACGTAATTAAATGCGAGTAAGCGTCTGTCAGGCAAGTGGAAGTAAACCTTTTCGCCTAATCTTTCCCTGTCCTCCGTGCGAATTGCACTTTTCTTTGCGCCCCGCGAAGCGGCATTTAAATATAACAATACGCGAACGAGATGAAACTGTGAAAAAGAAGAACGTGACAAAGAATGGGAAATGATTGCTTGGATGAGCCGTTATTAACCCTGTGTTTTCGCCCTGTGTTACCCTGTGAAATACCCCAATCTTAGAAATCTATTAAATTCATAGAGTAAATAATAGAATAAATAACAGGGAGATAAACGGGGTTATATAAAACTTTTTTATCGATTGAATATGAACAAATTGTTTTACAGTTAAAAATGAACTTTTACAACTATCTTTGTCTACAAGATAATTGCAAAAATACATAGAATATTATCAATTTTTATTTAATTGTAAATCATTAAAGAGAACGATGAAAATTGAGATATAAAATTGAAATGTAAAACACACCCTACGCGAGTAATTACGTTAAAAAAAATACGCGTGCAGGGTTAATGCAGGGTTAAAAAATGCAATGTCCGATTTCTACTTTTATCTACTTTTAAAATTCAGTTAATCAACGAGAGAGAAAGAGAGAGAGATAAATTGATCTTTAATTTTCGAATTATCAAACGACCACTGCAGTATAAAATCACAATATACACAGGTGGAGAATTATATTTCATTACCAATGTATTTTTTATCTACCTTTCTCGTGTTCTCGTTATTACCGTTTAATTGTTTCATTTCAACATCCACGCATTGATTTTTTACAGCTCGATGCGCAGATATTTCAATAATTCAGCAAGATTCACTTTCGCGGATATACAATATTCTCGTCGCGATTATCTAAGATTATTTTATACACGTTTAACCGGCGATTGTCGCGAGACATTTAGCTGCGCATATAATTTTCAAAAGTCTATGGCTGAGTACCGCAAGGATCTGCTACTTGTATGTATGTGAATATAAAAAATATTACTTTTTAATATGATGCTTATAATCATTTGTTGTTTAAAATTAAAAAAACATTAAATATTACAAACACACGCATGCTGAAAATAAGAATGAAAAATTAATGGCAATATTAAAATTGATAGAGCTGGCATTTAGCTAAGAATTTTTAAATGACGTAGGACTACGTTACCGGTTTCGAATGTGTTGTTTTTTTTTCGAATGAAAAACTATGAATTGTCAAGTATATTTACGCTTATTGATGGATATTAGTACACAGGCGCACAATCGCATCAAGTAATAAACGCGTTTTGCCGTATTCTCGCACATTTTGCTCGTGTCGGAAGATCCCTCTCGCGCGTATGCATATCAATAAGGACGCCGAGTGTATTCCTCCGTGATACATGGACGCGTACGTCCATGCGCGCGTTTCGCTTTCGTTCGTTTCTTCGGTCATTTTTCAACGCCAGCGAGCCACGCCGCCGCGTTGTGACGCTAAATCAACGGCGCGCATCTCGGGCGCGCGGATCGCGAGAGAGGAGACAGGAAAGGAAAATATAGCCGCTCGTAACTACACCACGGGTTCCCGCAAATATATTTCCAACTAAGATTGAAAGTGGATCGATAAGGGTTTACGTCATCGGGTCGGAGAGACCCGCGAAGAAGACGAGCAAGACGGAGAAAGAAGGAGAAAGAGAAGGAGAGACAGAAAGAAGTGGCATTTCCTACGAACGGTACTTAAGACGACAATGCTTGCACCGATTACAAATTTTACGGTGCGCCCCACGATCGGATCAAAGGCAGCTCTCGAACGGAGGGGGGCGCGATTTTCCTGGGACGTTTCAGAAACCACTGCGGAGGAGAGCCGTAAAGGGACGAGCGAATCGGATGCTCCGCATAACCGGCGCAAAGAGAGCGAAGATCCCGAGGTGGATGGAACTCCCGGAGAGATCTCTGAAAAATCTGCGACAAATTAATAAGCTCGGGAGCGTGACGCGGAAGATACGTAACGCGTTTTTCACGGCGGACATCGAGAAAAAGAGCGGGGAGATCGGTAACGGAATGGCGAATCTCGGTGAACCTCGGGTAACCTTTCGCGAAAACGGTGCAAAACGGTTTGCTTGTGCTTCTCCCCCGTCTCCTCCCTTGGAGACGAGCCAAAATAGGAATTGGCTATTGACCAAGGCAATGGTACCTAAATTACCACTGGCGCTTGCACACTCCGCGCCGGGAGATGCTCGACCCTTGTTACATGTCCTGTATTCGATTATCTGCGTCATGCTTTATTACGGGCTAACGTCACGACAGCGGCGCATCTGCGACGATCGCATCGTCGCGATAACCGTCACTGTGACTCGCGTCACTCGGCGCAAATTCACGAGGACGAAGTGGATCCTGCGGAGATGATCGATTCGATGCGCTCGTGTGTGTGTGGTGTGTATTAAAACGCAAACATTGCGCAACTCGCGATCTTTTATTTAATTTCGATAATCAATTCTCCGAAGAGTTTGAAATCTATATCTCTTCTACGGAAAAATATTAGAGAAGATACCAGCTTCCGAGCAATTGCCGATGAAAAATAAAGAATTCCCGACGTATCGAATTTCCTATAAAAAAAAATACGTAACAAGTCCTTCAGGCAATTTAAAATGGATTTTGCTTTAAAATAAAATTTTAATTTGAGGCTTACAGGTTAAATTGGTATCTGGCAATTAAAAGAGTCATCTATTTCAATGTTTTTGTCAAAAAAATTTGTCGTTAAAGATGCGAATTATTTGACGAAACATGGAGTATTGCCCGTCACAGCGGAGTCAATTTTCTATTAGAAAATAATAATTTCGTTGCTCGCAACACATTCGAAAATTGATCGTAGATAAAGAGAGGTGCGGATGTTGTTCGTTGAATAGAGAGTGTAAAGCCGTGGAAATGTCGACGAAATTCAGAGGTGAAAGGGAACGGGTGTTGGAGGCGGGCGAGGGAGGAACGACGGAAAGAAGGACGACGGAAGAAAAATAGAAGCGACGACAACGGCGAACGGATTCCTTTGGGCGTGAGAGAAACCCTCGCCTCCTGTCCTCTCCTTTCTTTGTATATTCGAAGGATTTCCACTAATGAAATAATTAAAATTACAAAGCTCTCTCTCCGCTCGACGGACGACGACGACGACGACGACGACGACAACGAACGATCGTGTGCGTCGGAACCTTTATTTCCCCTTGCATCCCCGCCATCCCTTTACCTAAGAGGGCGTCTTTGCACCCATCCCTTTGCTCCGGGGGAGGAGAAAGGGGGAGGAACCGGTAACGATTCAACGGGAATCAATGAAAATTCCCGACGGAGGAGCTTTGAAATTCCATTAGAAAATCAAAGACGTCCCTCGTTCTCTCCGACTGTTGTTTCGCTCGTCGCCCGTTTCGCGAATCCGTAGTTTCGTCTTTTCACGTTGTCGAACGCGAGTTTATTCCAATCGGATATGCGAATACACGGTACGGCGGTGCTCGATTGTCACCATTTTTTTCTATAACTGATCTTCTAAAAGCTCGTTAATTCGAAATTCTTTACTTAAATAGAATACAGAAGTGAATTGACCTAATATTGGAACGTTCGTGCGAAGGTAACTGAATGGTTCGACGTAAGAATAAGATAAATCCATTTTAAGTCGTGCCCTCAAATGGACCGTGCAAAATTATCGTTTCGCTTCATCCTTGTTTCTGAATCCTTCGTACTTTCTATACGCATTACATATTTTACTAGGAAATCGGGAATTAGCTTCGTTACTCGCGATACGCAAGGGCGCGGGGTAATCTAAAAACGCGTGGGCACGCGTAACACAATCTATGTTCAAACACCCGCAGGATCCCCGGTATCGAGTTACTCGCTTTAGGTGGCGTTATTTGAGACAACCACCTGGGGCACGTATACACGGAACCGCCGGACGTGGAGCTTCAGGAGCCAGACACGACGAAAGCACTTCATGGACGAGTATTGAGTCGAGTATTGAGACGAGTACTATTCTCCGGCCTCGTATTTCGTTGCTATTTACCCTGAAGTTGATAAACAAAAAAATGTAATCGAAATCGTTCGCACGTGTTCGCTATTCGACATGCTGTTCCCTTCCGAGATAAGTATATGTTTCATTCGTGATTTTTCTACCAAGATATCAATAATATTATTATAGAGGATCGTCTCAGTCTTCTGTTGCTAATAGTTCCTTGTTATACGCGAATCCGAAAAAAGTAACAAGCTACGAAGAAATGTAGGTCACGAACTAAATCCGCGAAAAATGCATTAACATTTCATGGCGCAAGTATATAGAGATTGTTCGCGACCTGATACCTTATTTGCAGTTTTCGTTTCTTGAACCTTCTTGTCCATTTCCATTGCAGCTGTCTGGCAGCTAATAACTGTATTCATTATATTACCACGTCACTGAGCGACGTCTTTTGTATATTGCCGGAATATTTTGTCTACTCCAGAAAAAATTGAAACGAAAATTTCAAAAATCTCGATTCATATGTTGAGAAAAAAATTTGGACTTTATGAGGCTGTTACTATTTCACTTACTATTATCTCCGATAGTTCTTCTCTTGAGAATTTTTCGATTCTCTCTGGCAATCTCTGAGTATTTGCAACGTTCTAGGAAAGGCGCTATCAAATCATAACCAAATAGCTAGGTAACGAGATACAAACAGTGTATTCTTGCACGAGGGGGAAGTACCAGATAAGGATGAGAAGAGAACGGAACGATAGTAGTGCGATGCACTACTATCAGAACAAACCAGGAGAATACTCAATGATTGTACGCATGGTATCTCATAAATCATCCATTTTCTCGAACGACAAAATGCTATTAGAAATTGTATTTAAAAAATTGCAATAATTTCATTTTCTGTAATTACGAAATTACAGTTTTTATTATAATTTGTATCAAATAATACTTTGAGTAGATAATATTTATATACATATATATTGTTTATATATATATATATATATATATATATATATATATATATATATATATAAATATATATATATATATATATAAAAAATATATAATACATATTTATGTATTTTTATAAATTAATAAATATCATTGTAGATTAGAAAGCATTATTTTTTATTTAAATATAATTTTATCTTATTCAATAAAAGACTATATAAAATTTCTCTCTTATTGAATAAAGTATAATTATATTCAAATAAGATGACGCTTAATGTAGTACAGAAATGCAAGGAATTCTATATGGATATTCAGAAGATTTCAAATGCATATTTAAGAATTAATAAGGAACCGAACTTGAATAATCCAAATCATAAATTGCTATATATATGGTTTCCATGAGGTCACTGCCTTTTGAAATCATCTCCACAGATCTCCGATGAAAAATACGATTCGTTGCCCGTGCAACATTAATATGCAGTTAGAAGCGCTGCAAACGGAAACGAACGGGAAGAACAATAGTTTCGTATCGTTTCGCAAAAATTCCCCTCGCGGCGACGGATATTTACAGCATTGTCCGACGGATCTTTACGCGAATGTTTGAACGCAAACAAAAAGATTAAATTCTCCGAAGGACCGGGGAAAGGAAGAGAGTGTTTCAGCTATTTCCTATTTCGCTTCTTGCCGGGGCGAACTCCCGTACCACGCCACCCTCCGACGCTCATCTCTTTATCACGCCCGCGTTTTGCTATCCCGGAGTTTTGGATCACTGACTTTCTCTCATCTCGACTTGCCTCTTTTTGCGACTGTTAATTCCTCGATGTCAGGTTAAAAGGGGACTTTTTCGCGGTTGGACAGCGGTTTTCTATTCATATAGCATAATTTCTACGTATACTTTAACAGGAACATTTTCAGAAAGCGTCTTCCGACTGGTCGCTTGACACACGAATTCTCGAGTGACAACACCTCTTCACCGATATCGGGGATATCACCGAGTCGCTTTCCACCGCTTTCGAAAGTTTTCCAACGCTCTGTTTGTAATTTAATCGCTGTAAAATCGCACCGCTAAACATCGTCCGAACGCGCTTCTCAGGATGTCGCGTCATTACGTGTTCTTTTTGCGAAACGTAACTGAAAGCCAGCGTGTGTAACCGAAGAAGCTCGGTGGTATTTAAATTTCTCCCTTTATACCATAACGTTAGATGGAATTACTTGCCTACAGAGATAACTTTGTGACACAGTCAGAAAAACATTTTAAAGTCAATTAACTGAGAACATAAACTGTTGGTTCATGTAACATTTACAGAAAAAAGAAACTGACCGTTTGCTAACAATTTTAATATAAAGAAATTCTAAAATAAGTCGGAAATTTCTAAAATAATTTTTTAATACAATGGAAAATCGAGAATTATACATTAAAGTAAACACGAAGAAAATATTGTAGCAAAGGTAGCAATAAAGTTTTCGTTATCTTGGAATATATACTGGGGTGTTGATGAAAATTATGATATTTTTATTCAAAGCTTATGCACGTTTCGATTGTACAAAAGGATTGTTGTAATTTTTTGAATATTTTAATGTACAATTTAACGTAATTAAATTCCATTGAAGTGAAAAAAAATTTACAACCTGTTAGTTGCTTTTATGCAACTTTTATACAAGTTGCTCGTTTCACGTTTACGTTTACGTTTCGAAGAAAAATTATTGATGTAGCAGTTTTTAAACGATACAAAAAAAAATTGAATTGACTACAATGTTACATTAGTTTTTATATAGTTTTTATATTAATTTTTGTTTCCGTAGCAGAGTTCCGTAGCATTTAAAATGCCTATGTAACTTTTTGCAATGTGTATTAGTTTTATTGTGACTGATAAAAATGTACATGTAATTGTCAATGTAATTTTCGCAGTAATAAATGCCTTAATGTTATACACTGACTTTACGACAAAATGTAAAAGAGAATATTTTTTATTTTTATTAATTGATATATCACGATATTTTTTTCGTTTATAAAACATTATTGTTTTGCAAATTTTAATGTATCTGCTGTCCCAAAAGTGTTGCTTTTGTTATATTTAAATTTAAAACCGAAATACGAAAAATCTTTTTCAGTAATTTAAACAAAATGTATACGTAATATAATTAATATACATATAATTATATAAATATATACATACAAATATATATACAAAATATTAATTTAGAAATTTAAGTTAAGATTAACGTTAGAAAATTAATTAAACCAATAGAGAGACATTAATAACATCTCCAATTCGATTATATAAAATTGTAATTATCTCTGAATTAAAAGAAATATAATTTTAATAAAAAATTGCTAAACAATAAGATCCTAAATCATCAAAACAAAATTGTAATAATATTCGGACTCACAATCATTAAAACTATAAATAAAATAAATAAAATAAATAAAATTTCTAATATAACAAATCGTTGGATATTAACTTCAAAAATCTATAGTATCTATAAATCTATAATATGATTATTGAAAAAGTTAATATAATTAACCTAATAAAGAAGGATAATTAAGTTAAATGTTAAAATTTGATTAATTTTATTAATTTTATAATATTCAAAGTGATAGAGATGTCAAGCAAAACAATAAGCTGTTTTTGCAGATTTATAACAATTTAGACTAATGTATAGTATAAATTCCGCCGTGAAGTCTCATCGCATCGACACGTATCATTTTGGACAAAACGGATCGTCGGGAGAATCATATAAATCGCACACGCTTTGGAGTCGGTGCGTAACGCACGCGAACATCCCGCGCGTAACACGGGCTCGCGAGCTATTTAATGCGACGCGCGTTCGGGATGAAGATTCCTCAAAAAGGAGGATCCAACGAGCGTGACTAATGCGGAGATATACGTATCTCGGCATGGATGCAAGCCAGGCAACGAGAGAAAGAAAGAAGGAAAGCGACTCACCCGCGTTGACTCCCTCCTGACGAGGTCCTCACTTCCGGCAGGAGGATATACACCCCGAGGACGGCGGCACGTTGAGAAGAGGAGACGAAGGGGAGGACGATGGAAGACCCGCTGTATCCGTCGACAAATACGTCGCGTTCGTCTTCGCTGCGAAAGAAACGGGGAATAATAAGCGCACTGGAAGCGCAGGAGGCAAACGGAGGGAGGAATGGGGGAGAGAAAGAGGGAAGAAACGCGAAAGAAAGGAAGAACCTAGACGAACGTGCGTTTTAGTATTTTGACTCGTATATACATCGCGCATTCGCGAGCCGATTCCCGAGCGAGAGAAAAACGCCGAGTTCACGAGCATGCGTCTGCGAGAGGAAAAGCAAATTAATTTATGCACATGCATCTCTATCTCGCTCTTTGACTGCGCGTCTCGCTACACGTATATTTCTCACCTCGCATATTTTATCGGCTAATCGATTTACATATATAAGCTCTTATAAAACATACTGTCTGCGAGATAGACGGATGTTGGAATAATTAAAATTTCAATTAAAATTTGAAAATTTTAAACCGCGGGGCAAAGATGGAATCCTCATCGACGTGTCGTCAAGCGCGAATGTCCAAGTCTGGGACGAAGAATGCGTTTCGAGGTGTGATAGTATTAAAAGTCTGTAATTCACGTTACGAACGTTACAGATTTTCAATGTCGTCAGCACGTTTCGAAATGCAATCAAAATCGACGCGCACTTTGCCACACGGCTCGAATAAACCGATTAAAAGAACGCGATGAATGTTCGGTCGAAAAATCGAAGCGTTCACTGGATGCCGCGCTTTCTTTGCAATTGGACTTTCCGCATTCTCTGTCTTTCCTCTTTCTCGCTCCAAAGCTCAATCGTATATTTATCTCACTTTAAGTGTAGAAAGTATAATTAATGCAATTACAGAGAACAACTAATGCCCTTATCAGACTAGAGATTAAGGCTGCTTTTCCTTTTAGGCAACACAGTCGACACTTTTGACGCAAATCGACCCATGTCGCTTTCCATTTAGAATTTCAAACTCAGTCAGTCATTCTTCGACTCTGCTCGGGAGGAGTGTGTTTTAGCGAAGAACGCATCGCTCCCGCTATATTTCGACAGAATCTAAACATGTATTTGAGCAATTTATTAATGTTTATGAAAAAATTGAATGTAAAAAATTACAATGGTAAGTATTACATACTTTAATGTAATAAAATATACGTAAATAATAATTTATATTTTACATCAAGATTTATAACTTTCATTACTACATTTATAACTTATAATATTTGATGTTAACTTTGTAACTTGAGTTTTATAATGTTTGATATAAAGATTGAATTGATGTAAATTTTCTTTGGAATATTATATTATTTTTTTATATTTATAAAAGCAATTAAAATGACAATAAAACTCTATTTTTATAATATATTTTAACTGAAAATATTTATGCAATACAATATATTATACATACATTTATAAAAATTGAAAACGCGTTTGGAAAGTTTTACGATGGATCTTGTAAGATTACTAAAAATTCTTGTGTATAACGCGTTCTATTTAACTGTGGTTAAGTGTGTTAACTTGTGTCGATTTGTGTCTCCTAAAAGGAAAGCAGCCCAAGACTGAGATTGGAATTTAACCAATCAGAAGAAAGAAAATCAATCTCAAGTTTAATGAACTTTGCTTTGATTGGTCAAAATTCAATTCAATCTCAAGTCTGATGCGGGTTTAAGGTCCAAATCACACTAGCGATTGTCAATTAGATTGCGATTATAAAATAAAAGTTTCTAAATCTCTATCGCTAATCTCAATCGGTGAGTGTCTTGCTCTAATTGGTTGAAAAGCAATTGCTAATCGTTAATGATAATCGTAATTCAATCGGCAATCGCTAGTGTGATTTGGCCTTAACAAAACTTAATTTAAATATTACATCAGTGGCGCCATCTCTTAACCATCGACTGTATTTTATTCCTCATCTCACAATCGATATCGAGTGCTTTTCATTTGGTAACACACAGTATCGTTCTGTTTTTGTTATTTATTGAATGCCAAAAAAGATAAAATAATGTTTGTGTCGACTTGTGTCACTAAATGGAAAGCATCCATCATTGGACGCTTTTCATTTAGAGACAAAAGTCGACATAAACAGGGTGAGATCCGTTTGACCACCAGCCACTCACAGCGTTTGAACAGTGGAAATTAAGCCTCTTTTAAGACACCGGCTGCTGTGAATGGCTGTGTCAATCGGGACGCTCCCATACATAAACATCGTTCTGTTTTTCTTGGCATTCAACAAGTAACAAAGCGATGACAAAACGATACTTGTGTCACAAAGGAAAGCACACATTATCGAACGTCGCATATCGATTATGATCTACTTACCGACACGTCTCTCATTCGATAAAGAGAGAAATTTTACATAGATATAAAATAAAAAATAAAATTATTAACATTAAAAATCTGATTTATTGTATTAAAAAATTTTAATTCAATAAAATTATCAAAATTTTATATGACATGAGCAAATAAAATGCGAATTGATTGGCTATTTTAACGCTAAATACAATAATTTTCTAATTCTTTTAGATTCCTCGACACATTCTAGATATTTTCGCATTCTTCAACGAGAATCGACTTCTTCGATTTTACGGATCGAACCGCAGCGACGAAATTATAGCTAAACCGATGAAAGTTGTTTATCAAATTGGGAGCGTAAGAAATTTATATTTTTACACGTATTCTCGTGTTTAACAATTTTTTGCGCAACTTGGAGAACAGAAATCTGGATCTTCATTGATTTCAATATTACATCGTAACTCCTTTTATCGAGAATTGGATAAGATGCGATTTGTTTCATCTTAAAGTTCGAACGCGTTAGATAAATAGGATTTTCATACCTATATATGTACGCATTGAATCGAAATTGCTCATCGGGAAACGAGTCTAAAAATTCACGTCGACTTCTTCCAAAACGAGCCTGCATTCCTTTACCTCTCGCGCGACCATTATCGTTGGTCGTATAATTTACGCGGCGAGGGATCTGCTCCTCGCGGCTGCACCGTGTCGTACCTTCCGCACTTGAAACGGGAGCGGGCGTGCGATCGGACATCGGTGAGAGAGAGAGAGAGAGAGAGAGGGGCGAGAACTGCGAGAAGAGTTACGAGATGTTCGGCTGCGAGGAACGAGCTTCGTGATACGCGGCCGATATGATATCGGCGAGCCGCTCCGCGAGTCGGGTTTGAAAGTAGGTGCGCCAGCTTCCGTCCGGTCGGCGATATCTCGCCGACGATGTGACGTTCACTTCACGTCGCGCGCACGCAGGACTCGGTATGGCTCGGTAGGGCGCGCGATATATCGCGTTACGGGGGCGTTTCGCTTGGAGCGCGCGTTCACGGTGCACGCTCTCCTCACGGCTCCTCCTCGCCTGGAGGAGCGTCCGCGTCACGCGTTTGATGGGGAGCTACGAGCGCGGGGCTTCGCCGATCGCGGCTTAAACGTAATCGCTGCCCTCTCCCCCGGCCGGAGGTGTGTGTGTGTGTGTGTGTGCGCGCTGACTCGTCGATAAATAACGCGCGCGCCGACGTCATCACCAGGAAACGCGCGATGCGTGTCCCGGCGCCGCGAGCGCAACACCCGAAGGTCTCGTGAACGATGTCCAGGTGTCGATAATCGACATCCGCGAGGCGTACGGAGAGACGCGTTAACGAGGAGCGCGTAGGTAGGTCGGGGAAGGAAGGTATGGAGGGTGCCAACGGTCAGCTGCAGACCAAGTATCAGAAAATCGCCACGGAATACTCAAAAGTGAGGCACCTCTCGTAAGACAGATTTTGTATGTTTACGACAGTAGCGCGCCCGTCATCCTACGATTTTTTGTGTCGGCCCTTCAATCTATCCGCTTACTAATTGCTGCATCTAAAAGGGAATGATCAATTTGCAGATTCGTGCGCAAGCGAACGTTCTGAAGAAGGCTGTGATAGAGGAACAAGCGCGTAACGCGGACATCCGGAATCAGCTGAAGGAGAAGGAGGTGGAGTTTCGTAGGGCTGAGCAGGAAATCGACAGCCTGACATTTCGCAATCAGCAATTGACGAAGCGTATAACTGTACTGCAGGAGGAGCTCGACAAGGCGCAGAACAAGCCCAAGAAGGGCAAGGGCAAAGTGTTGGAGAACAACAGTCAGATTCCAGCGCCGCCGCCACCGAATAACATCCTAGACGAGGAATTTCAGAAGAAGATTGTGGAGAATGCTCAATTATTGTCGCAGATTAGTGACAAGGATAGCGAAATTGAAAGTTTGTACGAAAGGATACAGCAGTTGGAATGTAAGGTCGACTATTGCGAGAAATCTAAGGTAGAGTCGGAGTGCCAGTATCAGAGCACTGTAGACAAATTAGAAAGAGAGAGAAATGACTTGCAGAGAAAATTAAACGATAGACAGAAACAGGAGGAGACTGTGTCGTGGTCTAGTAACGAAGGTAGACGCGATGGTTATGATTTCGATGCGAGAGGAGCACTCTCGAATCATCGCCAGACAGAACCATCGCCGTTCTCTTCGCCGTCTGCTTCGCGTAGATCGTCAAAGTCCCTTGGGGAGGGAAAACCGCAAAAATCACAAGAAGAAAGTAATGAGTTTCTCTATGTAAAATCATATGACTTAGAGAAGGAAATCAATTACTGGAAAGCTCAGTATCATATACTGAAGATAAAGTATGACGAACTAGAACAAAGAGAGGTTGTAGCGACTTCGCAAATTGATAGTGACGCATTAAAACCTGTGGAAATAAATAATATGGTGTGTATTATTTCCATTCTTTTTTAAAAATATATATATTTAACTAAATTATATGTATCAACTTTCTTCTGTTGACAGATTGGAAAATTGAGGGTACCTTTTGCTATACCAGAGGAGATCGAAGCTCGTGAATTAAAAATTAGGGACTATTTCTTAGAAGAAATTGAAAGATTAACAAACGAAAAACATGTCTATCACATAAAAAACTTAGCTATGGCTGCCAACGTAAAGAGACATATTTTACATCTTATTTTCAGTACGAACATCTCTATATTTTCGTAATGTATACATTTGTTATTTGTGTTTCAGAGCGAAGTTATGCACGTGCAGTTAGATACAAGCGAATCAAAGAGAGAGAAATGTGAAACTGCACTGCTAGAGACACTTTCCAATTGTAACAGTATACAAAAGGAGAAAGAAGCGCAGGAGGTAAATTATAAGGTACAGCTCAGTACTATGAGCGAACATCTTGCCAATATGAACGAGAAACTTATCTTCCAAACGGAAGAGATACAACAATTGAAATTCGAACTAGCTAATAAGGTAAAGCTGCACAAAAATATACAAGGAATGTCTTACGATGGCATAATTTAATATCGAAGGCATAATTTTTTCAGAATAGTAAAAAGGGAAAACAGAAGTGATCCAGATCAGAATTGCAAAGAACAATCATTGACATTCCATTCGGTGGTATGGTTTAATCGTGATCATTGATAAATTTTATGTATATATTTAACTCATATCTGAAAACCACCTGGTTTTGCGCATACTCGTGTCTTTAGCCTGGAAAGCGCTAAAGAGCTCTCTAACTCGATGTTACATTATTTATAAAATCAAAATAAAAACTCATCGACGACGTTTTTTTTTTTTATAAACGTTTACATCATAAGTTTAACTTTTCTATATTGTATACGTGCAACGATTATTCTTATTTGCTCATGCTTATTTACAGCGATATACCAACACTTGATACAGGATAAATCTTACAATTCAAATTCGTTAATAAAGAGATGCATAAATCCTTTTTGGTATCACTTGTAAGACATTTGTAGTTAGACCGTTTATAGTTAAAATGTGAACTGACACCTACGATTGTAAATTATAAGCCATTCTTTCTATATTAAGAGATATGTACAGCTACTGTTTATAGTAGGTGTTGTGATAAAATGTATATTCGCCAAAGCAATTGTAAGTGTTGCCTTGCGCGTACTAATTATAAATAAAATATAATTAATCTTCCATAAAGTTTTTCAAAATTTATATTAAATTAATTTATATTAAATTACAAGCTAGTACTCATTAGCCAATATAATATGTACATTACATACATCCGTCACTTATTCTACTTTAATAGCAAAACTAGCACCGCAACTACATCCCTGTTCGGCTAAAGGATTATTTGTTATTCTAAAGGCAGAACGTATCAATTCAGTATGAAACTCTATTGTTGACCCCTTCACATATTCTAACGACGTTGAATCTATTATTACTTTAGTGCCATCCTTCTGAAATATTCTGTAATTCGAGAAATAAAAAGTTTCTATCGATTGTATGCTGTTAACAGAAAAACTATGCGTATCTGAATGCAGACCTATCATCCTCCTGTATATTTGAATCTAAATCGAACTTGTACTGAAATCCGGAGCAACCACCACCTTCTACGATAATTCTCAAACATGCGCCATCATCAGCTATTTCCTTCAAACGCTTCACACAGCTGTCACTGATGATTAAATC
The DNA here is from genome assembly GCA_037157785.1 of Cephalotes varians. NCBI lineage: Eukaryota > Metazoa > Arthropoda > Insecta > Hymenoptera > Formicidae > Cephalotes > Cephalotes varians. The sequence continues at coordinate 285,972 of JANQDE010000052.1, forward strand.
ATCTGTAGATTTGACAGCAGTGTTCGTTGACACTCCTCGGGATGTGACATTGTACCATGATGAGCTGGGAATAAATCAGAAATTTGTTAATGGCATATGATTCATATTGGTTATATTTTTATTTTTTATTATTTTTAATATTTTAAATACAATTACTAATAAAAAAGTATATGTTTTATTGCAATATACTCAAAACATAAATATTGAAATCTATATAAAATATATGTACATCTATATGAAATATATGTATATTGCAATATGCATGATTGTCATGTTTTACGATAACGTAACATATTATGCAAAAAGACTGTGTAAAATTTAATGAGTCAATAAGAGAATATAAATTTGACTCACGTTAATAATCGAGAAAAATACCGATTTGCAGCAAAATTTGAAGACAAACCCCACATGATATGAGTCAACTTCGCCATGTTTCCCCGTTGGATATCAGCTGTCAGCGAGTGCTTGAGTTCGTTCCAAATTTTGCCGCCAACCTTAAGCTTTATTTACAAATAGTTAAGACAGTACACACGCGATTCTTCAACTTCAAATGCAATCGCCAATCGCCAATCACAATCGCAATCCAATCGGCAATCACTAGTGTGATTAGTCCCGGTCTACAATAGGTGTAGTAAGCCTTAAGTCTTAAGAAATTAACCAATCATGATCGAATTTGAAGAGAATAATGAACTATGATTGCTCAATTTCTTACGGCTTAAGACTTACTACACCTATTGTAAACGGGGGCTTAAGCCATTAGGTTTGTTCGCGTCGTAATGCCCCAACATGCTCCTATTTGCTCCAACACGGTCCATTCTATAATATACGTTACGTAATACTATAGATTGGAGCGTGTTGGAGCAAGTAGGAGCACCTTTTATGTCTTAAGCCCGTATCAGATTAGGGGTGAATTCGTTTATGCAGTCACTGGGTGCTTACGACAAATAATCGGATCACTGATTAGACCGAGCAGTGATACTCATTCAATAACTTTCTAAATTCCCCTAGAATCTAGGAAAAATCCGGAATCCAGATCCGTGCTGTCTCAGCAGTGATCGGGTTAGCAGCATCCATCGAATAAACGAGTAAACCGAATATCTCTCCGTAGTCCGTATAGAATCCAAAAGTTGTAATAACAATATAGAAGAAGAATACATAGTTATTGCTTTAATAATTAATGTCGCTGTTTCTTTTATTAATGTATATTAATAACCAAATTTTTGTAATATAAAA
>JANQDE010000052.1:296489-313838 GCA_037157785.1 Cephalotes varians
AGAAAAGTAATATTAATGAAACACAGTATATGTTAAAACAGATTGTTGAAGAATTAAAAAAATATCGCTTTTTTAATAGGATAATAATATTGAGATAATACTCATTTGCATATTTCAATCATACAAAAAAACACTGTATAATTATAAAGTGGTATTGTCTAAAGATAAATATCAAAGTATTAAGTACAAATTTTCTGAAAATATTTTAAACATCGGATATTTATTGACAATATCAATAGCATATTTCTAGGGAAAACGTAATTACTAAGAAAAAATATAAAACGTAATATCAATACAAAAAAATGTACTTTAAAGTTTTTATTGAAACTTATATCATAAATTCAAACCATTTCATTATTTACGCTCTAATTTGTTATCTTCACTTTCTTATTTATAAAGGTAATAATTGATAACTTTTATCATATTTACTGTCGCTCGTACGAACATTTTATAATTAATCACAATGATACTATGATTGTAAAACACATAATTTTTCATTGTAAAAAGATAAGTAATATCCGCACATTCGGACATTCGTTCGTTTGTGCAACAGACGATTATCAGTTTACCATGTCATTTGATCCCTTTTTTGAACACTATAAAAAAGCCACATTAGAATAGAATAATTAGAGAAAAATAATTCAAGTTTGTTGTGGTATAGTAGCTAACGTATTTTATATTTAGTCAATTGCTTGGAAATAGGTAAAGTGTTAGAAATCACATATGCTTAATTATGGCGAAAAACGAAAGACTTGTTCCCATCAAATCATTTTAATTATGCGTATTATGTACAATAAACATAGACAAGTATTGTACAATCATGTCGACGACTCTACACACGACAATAATAATATATCTAAAATAGTAGCGTTATACTGCATTTAAAACGCCAAAATTTTACAGTATACGACAGGCGCTTATTGTAAGATCTTAACTTCCTTTTTCCTAACTCTGTCTGTATACTTCAAACGCCGCATAAAAATATGTATTAATTCTAAAGCTTCTATTTTGAAAATAACAATATACATGATTTCTTTTATGACTCCCTTTTACAATTAAATTAGAAAAAAAAGATCACGCAGAGGCTGTGATGTGTAAAAATTTTAACAGCTGTTATTAAATTTGGTCAATGAGGATCTGTATCCCTTGGTAGGCTTGTGCTCTGCTCAACAGAAGACTGAGACTGAAGACTTCACAAGAAGAGTAAAGAATAATTTGTGATAAATGTGTCAAGTGTCAAGGTACACAACATTCTTTCTAAATTCACTGAGAAAGAATTCCGAAATAAAATTAAACAAATATTTATTTAATGTAATTTCTTATTATAAAAAAGGTAGAATTATCTGATTTATCATAAAAAAATATATCATGAGAAAAAGATAGATATTAAAAAAGAAAAAAATTTCTCAAGTGGATCATCTAGCATTCGTGAAGCACTAATATAATAAGTGAATATTACGAGAAAGCTGTTTATCTGAATGTGAATTTTTGCATAAATTTAAAGAGTTCGTGTAACGAACGTATACATGATCATAGTCTAAGATGATTGTAATAATAGGATATATACGATGTTACAATAATTTCCCAACGATAAAATTAGTAATATTTTCTATCTATAATAAATTGTGAATGACATTTAAAACAATTACAAGATTATAAAAAGAAATAAATGCAGTTTCATAGCTATGATCCCATCACTACGATTATGCAAATTGAATTTGAATTTGTATATAATTTTATATAACAGTGACATTAATAAAATACTATTTTTTTTGTTTTTATAAAAGCATATATTTTACAATTTTTTCTTAATAGTCCTATTCTGTAGAATATACTTATTGAAATATTAAATATTGAATCCTTGATTGTTGATTAAACATTAAATTGAATATTAAATATTTAACATTGAATATTAAATATTGAAATATTAAAAAAGAATATAGATATTGAAATATTTGAAAAACTCTTTTATATAATCTTTTTCAAATATCATGAAATATTTGGCTCAATAATGTGGATTATATACAATTCGCAGAATAGGACTATGTAAAAAAAAAAAAATTATTACTACAGAAAAATAATAATCCATCCATGTTCTAATTGAAATTTTTATGAAATAAATGGCTTACATTAACAACATAAATGATCAATAGTGTATTTGTAAATTACTATTAAATTAAGATTATGCTACCAAATATTTTTCATTTAAAAGTATGTACAACTCTACAAACTGTTTGCAATACGAGTTGAAAACACATAATTAATATGAGCGTTATATCATTGTCACTAAATGAAGCATGAAAGCTTAAAAGGAGATATTCGGCTATCAAACTATTTTTATAAATTCATAGCTAAGTAATAATGTTTCACTCTCTATATAATGTTTTTAACTGGACTTCAATCACTTCAGGAAATTATAAAGTTTCATGTATATCTGCAATATGTTTATTCCGTAATTTAAAATCTTGTGAAAATCTACTACTTCGTGTAGTTTTTGTTAATAAAAATATATAAGAAATGATATTAGTGATTAATAGATTGTGAAAATTCATAAGATTTTCATGGCGAGCCACTCCGCTTGGATGATCGAAAATGCGTCATTTCTTAAATTAATAATAGTAAAATGTTCAGATTCAGCGAATATGATTATATATAAATTATATCACCTTCATGCATCTCAACATTTTATCCATTTGGAAAACCCATTGCAAAATCTCATGAATTTTCACGTCCCATTGATTAGATTTGAAAGAAAAAGTTTGAAGTACCAGCGAAATATATTAGCATCTTCACATTTCCATTTAATGAGACATCATTAGTAAAAATAGAGGGTTAATCCGTTTTCTTGTATAAGATTTATATATATATTTTTTTATGTCTAATATATTACTTTAAAAAAAACGAGTAATAAATTGCGTGTTAACTTTGTTAGTTTCAGGATATTCCTTTTTATAACCAGAACGGTAATATACTTTGGTATATGTATACTTTATGCACGAGGAAGGCCTTGATGTAATTTCCACTTTTATCTCCAAAAGATGAAATTCTTATATGAAAAATGATCATAAAAGTTGAAGATAAATAGATTAATGTTTGATATGCGTTATTTGATTATTCATAAAGCTGATTTATATATATATATATATATATATATATATATATATATATATATATATATATATATATATATATATATATATATATATATATGCATCAGTGGTAAATGTTTTACTCTATCACCATTGATTGAATTGTATATGAGTTTGAATTCAAGTTTAATATTACATTTACCATATTTCTGAATATACATTAAATACAACAGTTTAATCTATTATAATTGGATAGCCAAATATAAAGTCAAATATAAAATTTATGAAATAAACTAAAAACATACAGGAAACTAGATTCAAGGCCTCCTTGTCAAATGTGTTATAAATTCTCATCTTTAAAATTACTTGAAGAAAATACCAGTATATCGTTTCTCAGACAACTCTTCTGTATATTGTGTGTGGGTGTGTGTATATATATATAAATATATATATATATATATACATATATATATATTTAGGATTATAATTTTAAAACTAAACAATCAGTTTCTTCCTACTCTTCTCGTAAAAAGTTTCTGTGTTCTATGAAGTACATTGGACTGATAATCCCATAAACATCGGAAACTGATTATAAATGAAGAGTAGGAAATACCAATCAGAGAATTAGATATATATTCTGAGCGCTAATTCTTCCTAGATCTACAAAAATATATAATTATATCGCAATATTATGCATTTTTTATCAACATGGCAAGAGGGTATGACAGAAATACTCTACTAAATTCTTATTAAATTCCATGAAAATCTCACTTCATGATGGATCACGTATGTATTGTAATACAGAAATTTTTGTACAGTTTTGAGGAAAATACATTCTTGATGAAGGTAACATTAAATCCTGTTCATGTGAAAGAGCTATGCAAGCGGTATAAAATGTATAATAGTTAGTCTATTGTGCAAATTTCACAGTAATTAAATATTTAAGGATACCATTCTTTTTTAAAATATCTCCAAATAAATGCATACACAATAACATATTATGCTCTCTACATTTTTTTACATATTTATATTATATTATATTAAAACTTACACCTTGATTAGTTTTTATATTATCTAGTCTTCCATTTTTATTCCACCTTGTACATCTAATTTTTAGTATAACATCTGTTTAACCCTCTGCTTATAATATAACTGTAATATAAACATTTTTATTCCCTGAATGAAAAAGAAATTCATAAAATCCAACAATAGTGATAATTATAAAAAATAATTAAATAGTGAAAAAATCAATGATTGATTGGGATTACTTGTAAATTATATAATACATATCTGTTTCACATCTGTTTTCTCTTGAAATATGCCATCAATCATAAAAATCTTTTCTTGTATATAAAGTATTTTGTTTGTTCGACTTTCTCATATTCTAAGTAAAATATTGTTCAAAATAATAGGAGTGCGTATATTTTAAAATTAAAAATAAAAGTAAATATTTATAATTATCCTTAGTCCCTTTGTAATTGATATTTCACTTGTACTATTATTTCATTAAAATTATTAACTGGCTTAATCTGCAAATTAATAAATTTGCACAAAATAATGGAACTTAGTTAAGTATGTTTACTATCGATACAGCAGTTAAGTTTCAGCCATATTTCTAAAATAAATCTCAAGAGAAAAATATATCCCTTAGATAGATACATAATTCCAGATAATGGCTGTTGCAATTACTAAAGTTACTACAATGGATAAGGAAACTTTTGTATAGCTTGAGTTTTTTAAACAAATAGTATAGATAGATGGATAGAAACACTTACAAAAGTACATAATATTTAATTAATTTACTGCATATTTAATTAATTTACGCACTAATTTACGTTGTGCCAATCGTGGGTCACTTTGTAGAAGTCTACTAATTATATGCTTCACGAGACTTAGTTCTGTCAAGACTCATCAGTTTATAGTACAACATTGTAATTTTTCTTTAACACTGATAGGATTTCCTTACATTAGGAATTATTTCAAATAAATGTGTCCACGATAAATTCTGCATCTTTATATGAATATGGAACATGTCTTATTATTATATAATTGTACATTTGATGCAGTTTAAAAAACGATCGAAGGTTAGTTATGTCAAAGGGATGTATCCAACACTTACAGAATGCGCTTTGCTGGGACACATTTCTCGAAACATTTTCTCGATGAACGGTTGCCTGAAAAAAAAATATATATTTATATAAGATGGTCATTGTACATTATAAGATCTCCAAGAGTAAGTACTAATACACATTCAGGTGCATTTAGAGAAGATCAAGTATAAAATTATTGGGCTCTCACGACAGAAATCTAATTATATTCTGGAATCTAGCCAAATTGGTAGAAGCTGTCGATTCGGTTGTATTTGGCAGTAGCAACGCTAACATTACTGTGATTTCACTAAGGACATCATAAAAAACTTATTTTCAATTTTTATAAACAGATATAACTAAATATCAAATATACTTCAAAATATCGTCTTCAAAATTATGTACATATGTGCATATCTGTTACGTAAGTACGATTCTTTCTTATATTAAAATTATATAATATTCAATCAATGTACAGAAAAACTAACCCTTTTAACAATGATGGGCAGTAAAATGAAAAATATTAAAAAGTTTAAAATATTTTTTACTAATAACTTTGATACGTTTTAACAGTATAATTACATATATTATTCCTAAAAATTGTGTTTTGATGCTACTAAACTTACTTAGCTTGAAGACCACCACCAGGAGGCAGGTAAGGAAAATCTTGGTCACTTCCTCTAAGAAGTTCCAACATTTTTAAGTAATCAAATTCACTCTTGTCCTCCTCTTGGGCGACTATTTCTACAAATACAAAAGAAAAATTAAGGTAACTCACACCTATCATTAAAAAATTATTAAACTTATATTTAAACTTATCAATTTATAAATAATATAATAGCTAATTACATGTTTTTCTTAATTATGTGCAATTCTAAATCCAACTATTCAAACATTTGCTTAACAAAATGTGCTTAATATGTATGATTCAATATTTATAATTTAGATTTTTCATAGATGTAGCAATAGCGATTATCTGCTTTCTACAGCTGTCATTTTATACATTCGTGTGTAATTATAAATGTACATTTCTATTCCTACTTATTAAGAATAAGACATTTTTTAATAAAAATAAAAACAAGATAATCTGTTGGAAAAATATAAACTATATACTTGTACACGCTAACATGTTAACGTTGTATTAATAATACAATGATTTTTTTTACATGCAATTTGTCAAGATGCTTGCAGGAATATAAGTAGCAAATGTAAAATAATGAACATATCAGAACACACACATACACACACACGAATATACAACAATACAATTGTGTACATGCATCTACTTAGGACTGGAAGAGTAGATTGTACATTACATTTCTTATGGAAACATACTCTTGTCTTAAGTAGATACATTTTAGTCAAGCTTTTAGTCAGCTTTCTTTTCAATGTATAATGCAAATTGTCCACCTCTGGAATTGTATATCCTTTAAAATATATTATAGAAAGAAAAAGAAAAAAATATTTGCTGCAATGTTCCTCCATAAGAAATGCATTGCTATTGAAGTTGATATCAAAAATATGTAACAATGTTAAATTCTCATAAGAAAATTTGCACCTACCTTATGACATGGTTTAGATGAACTTTAAAAGGAACAAACATAAACAAGAGGAACTTTCTTTCATATGCATATAATTTCTACTTAAAAAAGATTGAACTTTAGGTTAATTTATCAACTCCAAGGGTGGAACACATCTTTCAATAACAATTTCGCATAATATTTATTGATAATTCTATCATTACATGACAAAATAATGTGTACTAATTTTATGACACTTAAGATTAATTTCTTTAGATCATTTCTTTGGATCACTTTAGATTAATTTCTCTTTCTCTCTTGTCTTTAAGAAAGTGATATGAAACACATTGATTTAATTTGGTCATAAATAGGGCGCAGATGTTTGTGAGGTTTCACGACAAGTCTTTCCAGATGGCGAGATATATTGAAATATAATTTCTACATATAATTTCTTTCGATTAATTTAATTTTAATGAAATCATTCTTCTGTTTTAGTATTTAATATAGAAAAAACAAGAAATAAGTATTTTCGACCGAATCAGATGATTCGCCGTGAAATCTTAAAAACTTTCATATCCTATTAATAAATGTAGCATTGATGCAACATTTTTAATCAATCCTGTATGGAGTAGACTAAAATTACTAGAAAATATTTTTCTGATGGAATAATATACAATATTATATATTATATGAAATAATATATAATATTATAAATATATAATTTTTTTTCTTATATGTGAGTTGTATTTTTTATAATATTTTTTGTTACACATTAAGCATTGTACTCTTATTTTTAAAGCTTTGCAACTTACGCATTTTTATAACAGTAGTAATATTTAAGAAAATCATTTATATTACAATATATATAATTTAATTCTCTTAATAACAGCTCTCTCATATCTTTAACATGTGGCACTAGTTAGTATCTTTGAAATGTGTTACATTAGTCGGGTATACACAATTTTAATAACGTGAGATTTGAGATTTAAGTAAATTATTGCATTTGTTTTCACGTATTATATACGTTATATATCCTAAATTTAATTTTGTAAAAAAATTAGTAAGCTATTTGTATCGAGCGCATAGAAGATTCGGAAAATAACAGATGCAATGTGATAAAATTCATTAAAGTGAAACAAATCCTATGCGCTTTTGCACACACAGGATATAAGACATCAATAGTTTGTAAACATTTTTTCATGTGACAGTTATATCATACGAGACATCAACTTTATTAATCACAAAGTGCAACGTCAAGAAGTGAGAATCACACATTGTGTGGTTATTATTACACATAATTTATACAATTGATTGTGCAAGCATTAACATTTATATTTGTTTTCAAATCGTAATTAAAGTTAATGTCAACATTTTAAAGAATTTTAAGTTGTTATTATTGCTGTGTGTATGCACATTAAAACATTTTTATCACTTTTGCAAAGGATTGCTTTGCGTGTAATGATTAGTTATATCTTGTGGCACACGTGATATGTAGATTATAAATATAAGATTATTCAGAAAATAAAACTCTCGATCTCTCAAACTAGATTAGATTACGTCTATGCAACATTGAAAATATTGCTTTGTTTCGAATTCTTTGTATTAATTTTTAAAATGGTACATATCTCTATAACGTAATAATAAATTAATTTATCAACAGTAACATTTTTCTAACAATATTATACTACTATTATTTTTTCTATTAAACTTTTAATTATCTAATACACATCACTTATATGCAAACTATTGCAAGCTATTACACTATCTGGAGTCATTCATCCTATCAATATTGGTCTCTTTCTATTTTTTTCCCCCATTGAGCTGCAGTATTTGCAGCATTATAAATATCTGAGAATACAAGAATTTATATTGCTAAAAATAGATCTTTCATATAACAACTTTCAAAGTATTTTTATATCGAAGAATATTTTTTATATACTTTGGCACTAATCAAATTCTTCACAATTGTGCAAATTTCCATTAAATATGCATCAAGAAGAATTTATTACATCTATTAAATTAACAAACATTAATTTATTACGTCACTTTCGTGATGTATGTGGCATTGTGATCTCGAATTAATGCAACAACATAAAGAATATAATGAATTAAAATATGGAAAAGTTAAAGAACCTTTAATTTTCCTTGCAATAGCCATTTCCAACTCGGCCTCCTGTCTCTGTGCTTCAGGATTTGGTTTTGGTGCAGCCGGAAACGTTACCAGGACTATACTCATATTATCTCTGCTACCCTGTAACAAAATTTTAGATTCGAATAGTCTTGTATAATCTTGTATATTGATTATCGTCATCAAACGTTTTTCGTAATTATTTCATATAGCTATTGTCATAAATAGAATTAAGAATTAAATTCAGCATGGTGCATAATAAGCAGTAATAAATTTGTATATTATTTTATAAACTAAAAATAATTCTGCTATTTATGTTTTTATTTAGACTTTGAATATAACTAAATAATAAATGAATATAACTATTTTAGTCACTTGAGCACTTTTTATACAAAAATATGTGTAAAAATACGTATTTTATGATACACGTAACATATATTATATACAAAATACAATTAAATACCTTATTAAGACAAGTGTCTACAACCAGATTGGTAACTGCTTCTAAATCATCGGTTAGCTGCAGCCTCGAATGTATAAAATTACATAAATCTTCGTTGTTCATTACATCCCAAATGCCATCACATGCTAAAACTAGAAACTCGTCGTGTTCATCGTCCCTGTCTAGCACGAATATTTCCGGTTCCGGCGACACTAATTGCTCACAAGGGCCTCGATCTTTCAGATTTTTGTACTCGTAATCACCCAATGCCCGGGAAACCGCCAGAGATCCATTGACTCTTTGAATCATCACGCTACCGCCTGCGTTCTGAATTCTCTCCTTCTCGGCGGGTAAAACGGGCTTGTGATCCCGCGTCGAGAAGACTGGAAGTCCAGATCTGCAGAGGACCGCCCGGGAGTCGCCGCAATTGGCGATATAAATATTTTTGGGCGATATAAATGCACACACCGCCGTAGAGCCGGACTTGTCCGTGCCGGCGCTCATCTCGGGCAAATCTCTCATCTCGTCGTCGAGTCTGAGAAATCCGGAGTGGATCCCCTTGATAACATCCTCGGCCTTGAACTCCTGCGTTTGCATTATACATTCTAATAAGTGTTCCGCACTGTGCGCCGATACCAATGCACCCGCATGGCCGTCGAACACCGCGAAGTAACTCCAATCCGAGAGGCCACCGTCCAAGCAGGGAATAGCTCTGTGAGCGTCTTCCATCTCCATTCGCCAGCCTTGCATACTGGCAACGCCGTACCGCAAGCCATTGCCGGTGCCATGCTCATTGCACTTCTCTGTCTTTGGAGTATCCAAAAATGCCCCCATATTACTCGTCGAATATTTATCGTACCAGCTGATTAATTTGTTCCTCGCTCTATTATTTGTTTAGCATCATTCCTACCGATTCTTCAAAATGGCACTTCCTTCACTCTTACCTAAAATCAAAAGTAACTTAACTATATTACAACAGAATTTTTTTGAGCCGCATTACCGTTTTTCAATCGTGCATCGGGACTCTCAAAGCGGATATCGGGGCGAGCAAACATCGGACGGAATTCGACCGTCGATCGTTTGACACTGTGACGACAATACGTCGATAACGCGGGTCGAGCAAAATACTTGGCGTACGCGAGGGTTCAAACGACAAAGGCCGAGGTGAGACGGCGCGACGGGGTCCGGCGTTTCGAGCGGCGTTTTGGCAGCGCGCGCGTTATCGCCCGGCGCGAGTAAATCCATCGCTTACGCCACGCGTGGCCGCGCGCGAGGGAGCGATATACGCCACGAGTTCTCGTCGCACGGTGTCTCTCTGCGCGCGATATCGTGCCGCGCGGCGGATAACGGCGACGACGCGCGCGCAAGAGATCTCTTATTTGGCAGCGGCGAATTTTCGCGACTAAAATAGTTTACCCGCTCGCTCGCTCGCTCACACGCGCACGCATGCACGCACGCACGCACGCACGACTCCTACTCACGCGGCTGCCGAGCGTGCGAACGGAAAACTTACGTCGGCGAACCGTGACCGAGGATCATCGTCGTTCCAGGTACTAAATGGGGAGCGTGCACCGACAAACTGCCGTTGCTGTCGCCGCCGCCGCCGCCGCCGCCGCTGCCGCCGCCGTCGCCGTCGCCGCTGCCACTGCGTGCACGTATGTCGCGATGTACTCGCGCAGCTAATGCGCTCGCATCGTGTCGTCGTCGTCGGGTCGCGCGCGAATTTATCACCGTCGCACCACGTACCGTTCGTCTCACTCGCTAGCTCCGCCTGGCTGGCTGCCTGGCTGCCTGGCTCGTGCCTGCACACACAGAGAAACAACGAAATCGACTCGCATGAATGGCGGATACACACGGCGGCCGGCGCGGCGCGCATGCGCCGGTTTATTAATAGCGGCCCGCGCGCGGTCGTCACCGCCGGCCAATCGGCGCCGCGCGATTTCCGTTCGCGCCCGGCCCGATATCTCGCGTTTTATAGGATCGTCGCGCGGTGGTAAAATTAACTCGCTCTCGTTCCCTCTCCCTCGCTCCCTCTGTTTATCTTTCTCCTTCGCGCGCGCAAGGTACTAGAATTAACTCGCGGCGGCGAGGCCCCGCGAGCGCGCGATTTCGCGGATATCCCGCGCGCGCCTCGCCGCGAGTCACCGATAATTATTTGCGTTACGGCGTCACGCGACCCGACTCGATGATCAATTCGGCGGACGCGGGAGACGCGCGTCTCCCGCGCCGTCCCGGCGTAATCGTCGGATCGGCTTATCGATCGGCTTAATAGCCGATGGGAATTCCGCTACGGCGAGAACGTCAACGGGTCATTGGATTACGCGTTATCACGGCCAGATGCACCCTATTAATCCGCGTTTGTCCGGCCGCCTCTTGTATCTATCTATAAGCGCCCGACCGCCGCCCGTCCGCCGCCGCCGATTCAGGCGATCGGCTTCTCATTGATCCCTTGGCGCGCGCAACTACACGGGCCGTTTCCCGCGCGCGCGGGGATGCCCACGCGACGCGCGTATATGCACCCGTGGTGTGTGTGTGTGTATATACCTTTATCGCTCGACCTAGTTTTCGAATAATTGTGAGAAAGTGGAACGTAAACGGCAGCCGTCCGAATCCACGCGATTCAGAAATTTCCCCCGGCGCGACGCATGCGCGGGGGTGAAGAGATCGCGAGGGTCTCCGTTTTTTTCGCCTCTGACAACGAAGGCGACTTCGACCAAACTCCGATTAACTTGCCAAACAATGGGCCTTGTTCCTTATTCGCTGCACCGAACGGCGCTAAACTTTTTTTTTCTCGCTTTCGCCGAGCTTCAAATGTATTTCAAGCACGAATATTATCCCCAGTTTGACTACAAAGGAAAATAATTAATATCTGTATTTATAACAATTTTTTTTGTTATTTGAGGATGTGTTGTGTCAAAATATTGCCAAAAATTAAAAAATTTTAGATTGTTCTATGATTACGTTTGAATATCTCTGTAAAATTAAAGTAGAATTCTCTTATTTAAAAGTTATTTAATTTTTTGTTTACTCTTGATTCTTGATTGTTAAATCGCGTTTTGCAACACTTGTTTGATAAGTAGCATTACGAATTAAATCAAGTTTTGTGCGTATACTAATAAAATTCTAATAAATATTCGTGCTAATTCTAATAAAAGTTCATTTGGATCCACTTACTTGTTTAAAAGTTATTTATCTAAAACTGCAGCAAAATAGGGTCATAGGTTTCGCTGTGTAAGCCACTATAAACCAAATTTTTCGTTATTTTTTCTATGCAGCTGGTTTCAGAACCAAAATTCGGATATTCACAATCAAAGTTTTTTGTCAATAATCAGAAAAAAAAATAAACCTAAGAAGCCTGCAATTTTTTAATTTCGATAACCTTTAGCTGATATTGTACAGCCAAAACAATCTTAATACATAGAAAGATTTAAGGACGATTATACAGTTAAAAATTTTGCAAGAAGTAATTCTGTCGGTTGAATTAATCGCCGATTAATAGCGAATTCGGTTGGACATTCGGTGCACATTAAAGTCATTGTACACTGATTTAATATAAAAGAGAAATATCTCGAATGATAAAATGCCCAATACATGTTTTATCAAATAGCACAATAAAATATTGCGAATTTCGCGTTTAACCCGTTTTTATATTTATATTAAACATGCATCTTTACGTCGATTTGTGCATAATGGCTTTAATGTGCATTAAATGTGTACTACGCATAAGTGCATTCAACCGAATTTGCTCCAAGTTAATCGAGGTTTGATTGAAATCAAAGGTATATTCTTATTATTGCGTTGTAGTCCCGTCGTGCGATTGCAAAAAGCGTTCACGAGGTCGACGGTTGCAAATTCCTGGACTTGTCAACAAGGTGCGGTATATCTTTTAATAATCTAGACAAATCGATAGAAAAATTAATTTAATCTTTCAACATAGGCTTGGAAAAGATCATAGAATGTACTCTGTAGTCGCGACGTGTCTTGCAATAAATAAATTTAAATAGGTCTCCAGCAAAAGTAGGAGAATCCAGACTTGTGCTTGCTAAGTTACTTCGTTTTCGTTACGAAACCGAGGTCTCTAGGAATCATGAATTGCTTGATCACTTCGTCGGTTACTCTACTTTTCGCCTCCTGGTGTGCGGCGACGAGTCGCTGCAGCACGTCGATCAACTCCTTCTTCAGCTCGCCCGTTAAGATCTCCCCGCTGGTATAGCCCTGAAAAATCAATGTCGTTTGTACATCCACGATCTTAGGAGATCGAGAAAGAAGAATTGAAGCAATCGAGACTGACTTTTTTGATTTGTTCCAATCGTTCGTCATCTTCCAGGAAGAATCGCAGCCACTGATAAGATATGTCCACCTCGCAATTGCCGCCGAGCTTCCTGTGCTCCTCCACGGTGGCCTGACCGCCCGAGAACGCGTGCTTGTTGATCTTGTTCTTGATCTGCTTGGCAGTGTCCGTGAGGAATATCGCCGTGTTGTCGTCGCTCGCCGACATCTTCGTCTTCGAGCCCTGCAACGCCGGAAAGAAGGTCGCGTGCAGCAAAGCCGGTTTGGGAAAGCCCAGCCTGGGCGCCACGTCCCTCGTCATGCGGAAGTATGGATCCTGATCGATCGCGCACGGTATCAAGCAGTGCACCTTAGCGTCCTTGAAGATGAAAGGAAACGAACTGGAGATCGCCGGTGCCGCTTGCGTCGGCGGGAACGCGATCTTCGCGATCGGATCGCTGTCGCCGAAACCGAAAATGCCCTTTACTTGGTTGAACGTGACGCATCTCTGTATCCTGATCATGTTCCGATAAAACATCATATTGCTTCCTATGTGCTCCAGATCGGAGAAGATGAAGGTTTTTTCGGGATTAAAGCCACAGGCGATGATGTCCCTCGCATTGGCGTAGGCCAGCTTAACGGCATCTTCTATCTTTATATTCTTCCATATGACTTTCTCGTCGTCCGTCAACTGTATGACCAACGGAACGTCGAAAACGTCCTGCAGCCATTTGCAGAACATGAAAGGTACGAGATGCCCCAGGTGCATGGCGTCGGAGCTCGGTCCTCTGCCCGTGTACAGGTAAAAATATTTTCCCTGCTCGTAGAGGTTCAGGATGGTGTGCATGTCCCTGTGGGAGAAGAATATGCCCCTTCTGAGAAAATGATGCGGTCTCTTGCCAGTGATTTTCTCGAATCTAGTTAACAGCTCGTCGTCTATCTTCGAACTCCCGAATCTCTCTGCAAAAAAGAGAGATAAATTGACTACCTACGAAAATGAGTTCAGAATACAAACGATTTCTGTAAGCTTCGCCTGTCCAGAATATAACCTAGAAAACCATGAAAAATTAGACATTCTGCAAATCGCTCAAACACCTGCAGGAATAATGATTTGACGTTATAAATTCTGAATGCCTCTCGCGAGAGACGCTTACCGATCAACTTGTCATAATCGATCCCGGAATCCTTGATGCTCGCTACCGTCCACGGTGTCACGACGTCCTCGGCGACGTCGTTTAACGCGCGCTCTTGTACGTGCGCGTTCCCCGTCGTCATCTCCTGCTTGTCGGTGCCTTCTTTCTCAGATTCCAAACGTGGCCGAGAATTCGCGATCTGGCTCACGTGCGACACAGCTGGAAACACCGTCGCGGTAACCTCGGCTCTATGTCATCATCCCGCCAAGCACGGACACCGTTCACCTGATGATGCGCACGCAGGACGAGGCATCGCACCGGCGATCGTCGAGGTGATGCAATTACGTTTCGCGTCGTTTCGCCGACGGGCTGAGTCCGCGAGAACAAAGCCGATCGTGTGTCGCGCCGGTCGACGACAAGGAAGAGAGTCCTTATCGCTCTTGTCATCGCGCTGTCAATTCGCGCGGGAATCGTTCATCCGTGCGCGCACGGCGGTATGGTGACACGTCGCAGCGTAATCGCGAGAGCCGCTTTGCTTTCTCTCTCGCAGTCATTCTTTAAGCGCTAGGCGAGCATATCTATTTATCTGTCGATTCTTTCATGATTAATCAGAGAAATAAGATCTATCTTTGTTTTCGTTCAGGGCATCCAAGAACGATCTGTTTCCGATGCGTCATCGTTCCTGACGTCATCCTATTTCCGCGAAGAATTGCGAGGTACTTCCTGAGACTCGGTAGCGGAACTTCGTTCGACAATACGCGTTGGCAAATTCGCAGTTCGCAGTGTTCGCACGTGTCGCGAGTCACTGGCGACATCTAGGACGCTATGCATATTTCAATTAAGATCAGTTAATGTCATCTTAAGTCTTACATCCAGCCAAATATATAGCAGCATATATTGAGATCGTATTTGAGACGATATAAAATCGGACTATATATAAATATCACCTTGTCTCTTTTTTTTTTCCATCTCTAGAATATAAACATGTAGCTACTTCATTGGCCGTGTTCGAAAACTACGCTAGGATATCATTCTATCTTTATCGTTTATTAGACGTAAAATGAGGATAGAATGATATCCTAGCGTACGCGGATAAAGTATTCGAATACAGCCATTGTAAGTACAAAAAATGCAACAAGGGCAGCCAAGATGAAAATCATAACAAAAATATTTTAAACACAACGGTCTTCACAAGAACGTAATATATAAAAAATGTATCATAATTCTAGTTATTCTATTTTTATTTGCGAGAAAACCCCAATAGTTGTATCATAAACACAAGAGATTTAGATTTAAAGACATTAAATATAACAATGATGCAAATATTAAGAGTAATAATTTACAAAGATACATTTATTAAGATACATTTGTTAATTACGATGTACATAAAAATAATTTGTCAGCTAAAAAAATAATACCATATTGCGCTCCGACATAATTTTATCTCTCAACTACTTCTACAGGTATCACGTTGCAACCCAGAAGGCCTTTGCCAACCCAAGGACGCGGGGTTAATGACAGAACAATAATATTTGACCCGCGTTTGATCTTTACGTTGATCGTCTTGTATCTGCTGTTTTCCACTAGCTTTCCAATGTCCGTTAAAGATTTGAAATTTCGGCAATGAACAGATCCAAATTCCAATATCAGATCCTCGACTTGGATACCCTGAACAAAAACAAAGATCTTATTTCTCGTGTCTGATTAATTAAGATGAAAGAATCAACAAATAAACAGATATAAATTATATAACAAGAAAATTCCAATTACAAATTATGCAAAAGGAGATGACATGTACCGCAGTCTCTGCTGGTGAACCAGGTGAAACTAAATTCACCCTGAGGAAAGGCTCCAGCGCTTCTACCTCTTGACTGTCAAGTATCTCGGATATTGGCTGTTCAGCTTTACTGGCTCCTGCTAGAGCATGGACTCTGTGCAATCCCTCCTCTATCTTCCTCATCAAGTCTTTGTGATCGTTTGTAAGACCTATGTTGCAACACAAATTTTGTTATTCAAATATGTTGTTTTGCTTCGCGCTATAAAGAATATATTTACGCACATATTATTTTATGCCTCGTGTGTCTCACTTGATAAACGTCGATGTCTTGCCTGGGATATCCCTCGGAGTCCACCAGTGGCTCGTCCATGCCGATATGATTCTGCAATTACGTCAAGAATCGTAATACGAAGCTTTCAAAAATCTGACAGATCATGCTGCAAGACGAACACGATATTCCACGCCACGGTAACGTCACTCCTACCGCTATGGTGTAAAATCAAGTGCGATACATACGGAATCTAAGATTTCCTTCAGCGCTCGTAAATCAGATTCAATCTTGTCTTTCTCCTTCATCAGTTGAAGGACGGCATCCTTAGCTTCCTGCACCTCCATATCGACCACCATTTTCGTTTTGATCGCACAGCGCTGATCGTGGAAAGCATTGACAGGTGCGTATGCGTATTTCTCGGATCCCACGTTAAGAAATCACGAAAAATTCTACAATATTCATGAATTATTTATATATGTATTTTTCGCATATTTATATGTTAAAAGTATTATATATTATTTTATTTACATATTATTATATTCTATTTTATATATTTATTATATATTATATCATATATCTTATATATATATATATATATTTTATATATATTATATATTTTTTATAATATATATA
>JANQDE010000052.1:324209-336240 GCA_037157785.1 Cephalotes varians
GGGTGAATTCGTTTATGCAGTCACTGCTGCAGAAGGTATCATTTTATCTTCATTGTTCATTGGACGTAAACAAAGATAAAATGACACCTTCTGCAGCAGTGATTGCATAAACGAATTCAACCTTTGAATTAACAATAAACGCGATCAAGAAAAAGAAGAAAACAAAACAAAACTAGCTCGCGTTCTTTATAGAACTTCGAGCGAATTTCACCTCTCAACGTAATCTCTTTTCAAGGATATTTAACGTTGAATATTAAAAACTTGACGTTTGTGACATCTACGGGAGATCGAGTCGGTGATACGCTTAATATCAGATGCAAAAGAGATCGGCAAAAAAGAACAGAAAAAAAAAATTACAGCGGAATGTCGCGACTTCCTTCCCATCGGCAATTCCCGGGTGACGCAACGCCGGAAGATTGCGTAAGAATTCGAATTACTTTTGCGCGCGCACGAGGCGCTCGAGGTGAGATCTTTGCGATGCGAGATCGCCGCGGCTCTGCATGCGTAACGAGCGCATGGTGACGTAAGCAATCCCGTCGTGCGCGCGCGCGCGTCAAGTCTTTTAATATTCGAATTAAAAAAAAATGCGCTAATGATTATTTATTGATTCAAGGCAGTCCTCTTTCGGTTTTTACTCGCGGCCTGAACTGCATTGACCGCGCTGAGTCTCTCTCTTTCCTTCCCCTTTCCTATCCTCTCGCTCTTCTTCTCTTTCTCTATCTCTCTTTCTGCGTTTATTAATCGGGAATGTGTCTTTTATACGACACGTGTGTGAAATAGAGAAGAGTAACAGTGATGTAACGAGGTGAGCGAGCACCTGCGGCGCTTAACCTATCTCGCAATTATAATCGTGATTTGTAACGCTGATTATGAATCGATAACGATCGATTTGCTCGCGGCGACATATTACAAATACGTTGTAAATACGTCGATTGATTTTTAACGATTCTCTTCCGAGCTCTTTCTTTCAAGCCGAAAAATTCAGGTTTAATGCGCTGTACGAAATTTTTCCATTGATTCTCATCGATGTTCGAATCGATATCTCTGTTTTGATACTTTTTGATGTTTTTAGAAAGTATTATATTTTTATTTTATTAGAGAGAAAGTTTCTCTCGGCCTCTTAATAAATTACTGGCCGTTTCTCCGATTACTCCATTGGCTCGAAATCTTTATTGATTGATAGATTTAATCGATAAATCTTATGTGTAAGCCGGTGTTTACCATAAGATTTTAAGAAAGCCTTTAAGGCTCGGTTTTTCATTCTGTATCCAAATGAATTGAAATGAATTGAAAATTTTAATCCATTTTAATTCATTTGAACAAAATATAAATTGAAAAAATAGCATTTACATCGTTTCAATCTTATGTCATGAATTAAAACGAATTGTATGACCTGAGTAACTTTTTTTTGGATTTAAAAAGTAGAAATCATTTTGTTTTAATCCCGCGTGATAGATTAAAATGAATTAATGGTCTGTATATATATTTTTTAATTAAAAAGAATAAGAATCGCTTTCTTTTTATCCCTTCATATGGATTAAAATAGATTTTAAAAAATTCGGAACTTTAATTGGATAGAAAAGATCAGAATCTGGATTTGACACGAACAAAATGAATCCATTTCTGTCTATTTCAATTCATTTTCGTTTGCTGGGTAGCTGGATACTCCTCTAGGTAACCTTAACCAGATTAACCTTCAACTTAACTGCCATTGCGTTTCTCAAAAATAATTTGTTATTGGTTGGTCAATCTTCGGTAAAATTCTATTCTTCAACAAATTTTTGAAGTTGGCAATCCTGTTTTAAGGGAAATGTATTTCATGTTTTATTACATTTTCTTTAAATTCTAATCTACAAATGTACATGTACGATTGTCCTGTGTATGTAGTGTATAAAAAAATGTGAAATTAATTGTTTTATTTATATAAACAAATCACAGGCCGGTATTCATAGTCGAGTCTTATTTTAAGATTATTTTATATGTAGACCGGGGCTTACTGTTTGAAATTCCACAGTATCAGGGAGTTTTTGCAATACCGTCTTTCAGATACGGAAAACGCTAAAGTCACGTGCTGAAAAACGGTATTGCAAGAACTCGCTATTATCGACAAACGACAAGTTCTTTTTACGATTAACACGAACGTTATTAATTAATTATACTTAAAAAAAAAGAAAGTTTTATACAAAAGCGTGACAACTGTTGCTTCAACACAGAAAGAAGACGACATTATTGCGCATAAGCCGGTGTCTACAATGCCATGAGAAATTGACCAATCACAATCAAATATGAGGAGAATAATCGACTGTGATTGGTCAATTTCTCAACGCTTAAGTCCGGTTTTTCATTATCTGGTTAACTTGTGGTTTACGCTTAATTAGAAGATAATGTAAAAATTGCGTTTTTCTGTCTGCGATGTAGTAGATGTAGTAAGCCTTAAGCCGTAAAAAATTGACCAATCATAGTCGATTATTTTCTTCAAATTCGTGTGCGATTGATCCATTTTTTAAGGCTTAAAGCTTACTACACCTGTTGTAGACCGGGTCCCTTGCGAGTCAAAGCAATCATTTAGGAAAGCCTTAAGGCCATGACACACACACAAAAAAATTTAAACGGTAAACGAATCGGCCAATCACAGTCGAGAATTGAGGGCAAAACGTAAGCGATAGCAAATCCAAATTGGATTCTTTGCTATTTTATTGCTTAAGTGTTTTGTATGCCCTTAGGGCAGTTGTTCTATCTTCAGATAAACCATAGCTGTATTTCTTGCACGGCTCATCTTTTTCTCCGCACGTTGGAGAAAAGGTGAAAACAATCGGTCCGCAATCACGGCAAGATGCTTGTGCACTTTTTTCAGGTAATCTCGCAAATTACAGTTACCTTATTCGGTCGCGAGTGACAGTCGTTAACGTGCCTGTTCCGATCTCGCGCGGATCCCGCGTTCGGGCGCGCGGAAGCGGCAGTTCGTCGTCGGGAGGCGCGATTATCGCCTCGATGACAGTTTTCGTGTCGCGCGCGTCCATCGTGTCCTCGTCGACGCTCGGCGCACGTCTGAGGAGAAAAAAAATCGTCGCGCGAGGCGCGACGCTGCGCGACGGCGCGCGTCACGATCTCGCGGCAGTAGTTCCGACGCTTTCCGCCCGGTCGGACTTTGAGCATCGTCCGCGCGTTACGCCGTTACCGTCGCCGTCCATCGCCGTCCGTCGCCGAGCATAGGCGGACGCATGCGCGCGACCGCGTATCTCATCTACGCGTCCGTTGCGCGCGAGGGAGCCGAGTCGAGCGAGCTGAGAGGAGGCGAACGGAAAGGAGCGGAAGGTTCCGTGTGCCGAGAGAATCGTCAGCATGGCGAGCGCGTGCGCGCACGTCCCCGGCGCAAACGCACAACAGGTGTCACTTGCGCCGGGCGCCGTCGCTGACTGAACGTGGATCGTACGGAAGGAACGGTGCGCGTGGCAGGATGGACGTACGGATGAACGGACAGCGGGGGCGCCGCGATCGTCGATCGGTCCAATCAGGTTAGACCTCTTTCTCTCTTCTGTTTCTCTCTCTCTCTCTCTCTCCTCGTTTTCTCATCGACACAAGCCGTTCGGGAGCGATAAGCCTCGCGGCGCGACGCGCCGGCGTCGCGCGCATGTGATATCGGGGAGGACGAGAGTGTACGGAGCGGCAGGAAGTGCCGAATGTTCTTTTTCAGAAAAAATTCCAAGACAAATTCGAAATGAGAGTTTCTGAGACCGTGTCGTTCGGACACGCGTAAATGATTCCGTTTGCAAAGAGGAGTTGAGCGGTAAGCGATTAAATAGATTCAAATTATTTCGATACGTTGGGTTATTCGGCAATTTTATTTCAGATCCGTTTGGAAGTATCTCTCAATTTGTTGAAAATGTTCATTGTGACTTGCCTTCGAAATTATCCGTTTTAGTTGCCGATTTCTAGAATTGTCGTCCCGACTATTCACGGCAATATTTAATCCCTTTTTACATCAGGATTGCGACAATAGAAACGCGCAGTTGCGTTCATTGCTCGTTCCTCAATGATTTTTTTTTTTAAATAACGAGTCGCTTTCTGTTCTTTATGAGAACGCCTCCGCATGAGTGTCGTTTTGTATCGAGGTTTGTATCTTGTTTCGTAAAAGCGATAAGAATCACAGAACACAATATCGCTAGTTAATTTATGAGTAAACGATACTTAGATTGTAAGTGAAAGTTGATATTTCTATAAAGCTACTTATTATATAAAGATTTCAAATATATATTACGTATATATATTATGTAAATATATATTTAATATATGATAAAAGCGTTATTTTTCTCATTTTCAAATACACATTTTTTTATATAATAGAATATTGTTAATATCTTAACTTCAGTCTCTCTCCCCTTTGAAAAAGTGTCGTCATTTCTTCTATTTATTTATTTCAATTTATCTCTTATTAATTTATATACACACACACACGCGCGCGCGCGCGTGCGTGTGTTCTATTGTGTGTACTCTTATTAATAAATATAATTAAAACTTCTGTATATATATTTTTGCTCGGTCCTTGATTTTTCTTATTTCTTTGCTTGTTCAAAAAGCGAGCTAAACTTGTTTTTAATTCTTTTCAAAAACTTTAATTTTTCCTTTTTTTTACTGTTAAAAAATTTTTGAGGAAAAGAGATATTCGAGAGTGGCAAGACGAACGAGCCGATAAGTGTTAAAAAAGTGGAAAAGTTGAATGACGTGTCCACAGTTCTTAAAATTTCGTGCGATAATTGTTGGTGACATAAGTAGATAGCCGAAAATTGACGACGTTCATTAGTCGAAGAGGACGAATTGATTTCTCGTTTGAAATTTGCTAGAGAAATAATACAACAGGGAACGGAGTTAGAGAGAAATGATACAAGAGAAGAAAGCAAAAAAAGGACGTAACAATCTATTCACTTTTCCTTGTTTTTTTTAATCTAAATTAATTTCTTTACACTTCTTATCTTGACGAAATTTTCAAGATAATCTTGAACGACAAGACGCGAGCGATTTCTACATTTGATAAACTGATTCCCATGAAGATCGATTCTAATGCACATGCCAACGAATAAAGCTGTCTTTATAATCGAAGAAACTGAGATAGTATTGATTCTCAAATTATTTTTTTATCTAAAACGTTCAATATATGGACGTTATGTCGCATCTCTAATTTCAGATTGCGGTCAGATATTACGTATTTACTGAGAAGCGTTACAAAACTTTCTAGATGAATCGCGAGTCGATTCGTATTTATATCCTGACTATTTCAGACGTTTTAATTTTAACTTGTTTAGATCGCGCTCTCTCTGTTGCTGTCAGTTTACACCAAGAGAAAGAGAGACAGGTGGAGAAAGAGAGGAGAAAAAGAGGAATTTTATTTTATAATGTTGCAATCGTTCTTATCGAAAGCGTGTTATCGGTTACAACATCATTCTTCAAATTTAGGTCTTATCGCGATTTATGGCTTTAAATCCTACTCGTCCGGGATTGAATTAATCTGATACGCGCGCGATTGCGCGCGATCGATCGATATTGCTGAGCGCGCGCGCGAGAACGATCGAGACGTGCTTATATCACGCTTCGATTTGCTGGTTCTCATCCCTCCCGCTCGTGGTGCTTGTTTTCTAATCTCACCGAAAGTGCGACGATTAAACGACGACGGGTCGCAGATAGCGCGGAGACGCGGTTGCGCCGCGGTAATATGCGCGCGATATTACCGAAATAACCGGGACGGTAGCCGCCGGTGAGAGAGAGCGGCACGAAGTGAGGCGCGAGACAACCCCGCCTGCGTGTGACGCGTGCGAGGCCGGGCGCGTGTTCGCGCCTGACTTCAGGCGCAACGGCGCGCGCCAGCGGGCGCTGTGACTCGCGATTCGCGTCGATGGTTGTTTCCGGTTTCTGACGGTGTCCTGAGATATCCGCGCGATTTTTATATCGATCTCCATCGGTCTTGACAGTTGATGGGGCAAACGACGGGGGCGATCCCGACCTTGACATGGAGGGCCACGACATCCAGGAACTGGTGGCTGCCAAGGACAGCGTGATCGTCAGGGGCGGACATCCGTCGCTCTGTTCCTCTTCAAACGGTGGTGAGTACTTCTACGAATGATTTGCGTTTGAATAATGAGCGGTAGTTCTCGATAAGCGATTTACAATTAGCTTGTATGGGGATGATCTAGATATCTAAAAGTTTTCGGATTGTATACTTTATTTATGATATTTCTGCGCTTAATAATGTAAAATACGTGCAACTATTTTAAAAATTAAAAATGTTTTGAAATTGATAATATTATTTACAAATATATATAATAATATATATAATAAATACATATAATAAGCTTCCTCATTAAACACTACATTCATTTTTTAATTCTATTTTCTCAACATATTTTTCTCAACGTCGAACCGATCATCCGCATTATGCGCCCAAATGCAAATCTCTTCGATCAACTTCAAAGCGAGCATCTCCGTGAGTTTTGCGGCAACGATTTGGCAAACTCTCTGTATATCGCCTCGCTATGTTGCCGCAAATAGCTCATTGCGAAGGACGATCGCTCGGAAGGAAGAAAAAGAGGTCGGCGTGCGTGCGCGCGCGCGTGCGTGCAAAAATCGGAAAGTCAAGGAGGAGCACGCGCCGCCGTCTGTTACGCAATCGGTTGCAGACACGCATATTCTGTGCACAAAAATTCGCGCGGGATGAACAAGCCGCGCTCGAGATAAGGTCGCGCCGGCCATGCCGCGGCCGTAGATAACCTAGGGACCCAGCTGCGCAGTACCAAAATGGCGGCCGGTCTCGTAATCGATTGCGATGCGTGAATCGTCGGCATCTTAAAAAAAATTTTTTCATTTTGCGATCTGTTGACAAGAAAAAGTTGACACTAAACGAGGAGATTCAGAGTTCATGATTAACGATGAAGACTGTATCTCAAAATGACCTGTCCAGTAATCGACTGTGATGCGTGAATAAAAAGTTTGTCATAAAAAAAGTTTTAACGATCTGTTTACAATTTCAGAAATGTTGACTAAATAAAATATGTGAAGATTTAGAATTAATCATTAATATTGAAGATCAGATTTTAAAATGGCAACTGTCTTGATAATCGATCAATATCCACGTAGAATTGTTGGTATTTTGAAAGAGAGAGAGAGAGAGAGAGAGAGAGAGAGAGAGAGAGAGAGGGAGGGAGAGAATTATTACTAGCCGTTGATTAATAATAATAATGCAACGTAATTTGGTGATTATTGCATTCTAAAATGGCGATATTTTTATCTCTAATACTTGTTTCCACCAATATAACTTAATTGTATGCAATTTATCTCTTTTTTAATTTTAAAAATTAGCAAAAAAATTAAGAATAAGATGAACCGAAAAGTTAATCCATGTCGGTGGTGGAAACGGGCATAAAAAATCACATATTATTTCTGATCAAGCGATTTTTAAGATGGCGAGACGGAGCATCGCTTTGTAATATATATCCCGAGGAAATGATTTTAAAGTGTTTGCTCGTTCGTCAATAGGCACGGTGTAAAAGAGCTGCAGTCGCTATTAAGTGTTATTTTATAACACTTCATATTATTTCCGGGAACGAATTCATACGAGACTGTTTTTTCAATCGATTCAAGTTTTTTGCATTGTGTTGTTACGATTACGATTAATTCTTGCGCGTAAATATTGTTCGTAAGTTGGGAAGATGTAAGTAATCTTCGTGTTTCTTTTATTTGTAAGTAATCTTACTGCGATCGTATAAACATGTCTGGAAACCTTCGGTTTTAATTTAATTAATTCTCTGAGATCGAGCTTTCCTCAAAAACAGCGCAGATCTTTTTTGCGAATGACACGATGGGAAATAATATAATTATTTGTTTTCTGATAAATTTCCTCTTTAAATCTCTTTTTGACGCGGGCTTTGGGAAAATGGATTTTTCGAAGTTTCGGATAGAGGCTCGCGTGCGATTGGGAGTACAAAGTGCGTCGCAGTAATATTTTATTTCGCTCGAATCGCGTTTGATAATTGTTTTGTTGTACCGAGTCCCTCAATTGATTAACGGTAATTCATCGACGGCGCATCTTGGCCGAAGCACGTGGCATCCGCGCGCGGTTATTTCCATGATTCGCGCGACGGGTGCGAGTATCACGTACAAAGAAGCGTGTTTACGTGAGATAATGCCTAAAGAAATAGGGAAATATGAAGGAACGCTCGTTGCTAGCGTGTCGTCGATGCATGTTTCTTTTTTTTTTACCGCTACATCCTCTTTTAATCAGAAGTACTTATTGTGAACAAACGGTGAACGGCGATCCTTTTTTTGTCTCTCTGCCATAATGACTCAGCGTTTTTATCCGAACGCTAGTACCGACGGAAACGTTTTGAAAATGCGCGAAGATGCGCGCTAAACGAAGGCTAGAGTATACGCGTAAGCACTTCTTTTTTTTTTTTTCGATGAAAAAGAATCACTTCACGCCTAAGCATCCTCGGGCGTACTTGGTCGGACGGATTTCGCTTGTCAGTGGATTGCGACACGTTTTGACTGCATGACAAATCGAAGGTTGCGTATCCTCGGTGTCGTATCGGCGGTTATAATAACGTTATGAGCAAACCGCGCCGCAGAGAGGTCAGCCGATAACCCGCGGCAAAGAGGAAAGAGCTCGGGTTTTACGACGGTCGCCGAGATTGTCCAACTCCGTCGATTTGGTGCACTCTAATTATACCTATCTAACGGTAGACAAAAAAAAAACCGCTGATATTACGATATCGTAAACGGAAACTTTTTTATCTTTACCGTTATATGTATTATACGTATTAATTACAATATTAACGTGTCTACTAATGTATTGAAGACAGTTTCATAAGTGTTTATTGATGACTGGTACAATTAATATCTCTCTCTCTCTCTCTCTCTCTCTCTCTCTCTCTCTCTCTCAGTCTCTCTCTCTCCCCCCCCCATCTCCTAGATGTCTCTGAAAAAATGTTATCGAGAGGACAATGAATATTCGTAGAGAAAGAAATCGGAATAAAATACATTTTTAAATCGAACGATTCAATTGAAACTTGGTAAATAAAAAATTAATTACAATGCTTTCTTAAGTTTGTACATATTTTGTGTCGAAGATTAAATGAAGTAAGAATGCTGGTCAAAAATTTCATTTCTTAATTTTTTATTGAATATACAGTTTCTGATATTTTTGCAAAATAAATCGAAATGTATGTGGAATTATTATGAATTATGAATTCTTTGATTATGAATACTTTACGTATAAAGTATGTACGTATAATTTATAAATATATACGCATAATTTTATATATGCATAATCTTATATGAAAAACAGCTCTTGCATAACTTGGAAACTACTGTCATGTGTTTTTCTCGATATTGAAGATTGATTTTTAACGATTGTGCATCGTCCTTGTTACAACCTGAGCATCTGGATGTAGGAAATGAAAGTGTTTGCGCGCGATAAACATTCGGGTGAAGTTATACAAAGTGGACCGTTATAGTACATCATCTCGAATATCTCGGTTATGTATTTTAGAAAAAACATTTCAAGCTCGTAGAAATATCTCGTAAGCTAAGGCGACGATCTCAATTATGGATCATATTTAAGAATAAAGTAAAAAATTTTAATTGATTCACGTAAATTTAATGATTAAATATTTAAAAAGTTTGCTAATGTCAATGCAAGCAGTAAATATTATAATTTCAAAGAAAAATTTGCCCGAGGCAAACATAATCTACTAAGAATTTCAAGGAATTATTAAAAATTAGGTTACACTTTTTTTTTCTCAAATATTAGCAAGAGAAAATAGTTTCATCATATATATAATAACGAACAAAAATTAAAGAATGCAAAAAGATTTTCCCGTAACTTTATTGATGTATGTATATCTGTAAAATAATTTTATTATTATTCGTATGTAATTACGCATGTTATAAAGAAATTGTTGCATACTATTATGTAATATCTCTCTCCTAAAACTGAAAAATTTTTTATTTGAAAATTTTTTAGAGGTGATACAGTAAAATAATTCATCTCGTGTATATCTGTATATATCTGTATACATCATATAATTACTTAACAGAATAAATAAGCGAAGCTTAGCCGATAAGAGATATTAATTCCAACAAATTAAGAAAAATAAATTCCTCTTTGCAAGTTCCTGCTCTCTATTGTTTTCAAAAGCTTCTTATTTTTTCTTCTCGGCTTATTAAAGATAAGCGCCAGAGCTGATAAACACGAATCGTGCTATCGCTGATGATTAGACCATTATCGCAAGATTACGAATACTTCCCTCGAACGCGAAGTTTTGAACGCATATTGATTCGTGCTTTTAAGTTGCAAAAGAAGATGAATTTCAAAGAAAAATGACGTGGTTTCTCTTGACGGCAACAAGCTTTCACGGATTTGTTTACCAAATGCGTTTACCATATGCTCCAAAAATACCGATATAATAATACATTTGTTTACGCATAAGTTACGAAACTAAAATAGGAGCGCAAATCTTTAGCGCGTTATAAAAATGCGAACATTTCCAAAATTATACAAACTATTATATTATGAAAAATTAAAATAGATATTTCCATACAAATTTCTCTATGTCGTAATGTATTAATTTCAATTGAAATTCGTAAAATAGAAATTAAATTAATGATACATTTAAAAATGTATTCAAGAAATTAATTGGAAGTTATTTAGTTATATATATAATTCTAACTAGAAGGAATTGCAAAAGGTTCAATAATTTTTTTTATCGGGCATATAGAGGGTGTTTCATAATTCGTGTCTATTACTGCACGCATATATTTTTCAGTAAAAAATGCTTCGAAAATGATTATGACCATCGTAGACAAGAAAATATATTTTTTAAGCTTTGTGTTAAAAATATTGTTATTTAATTGTACAAAGATTTTGTTTCTTGGATTTTTTCCAGGCATTTAAAACATATTTCTATAAAAATTATAAAGCAGCAAGTACACAATATTTCAAATTTAATGTTTTTAATTATATTACGATATTTTTTAGCAAAAGATAAATCAAAAAGTCCTGAACTGTTTTTTTTCTCGGAGGTTCAACAAAAAAGTATTATTAAGTAAAATGCACCTAATCAAAGTCGCTCTTCAAATATACGTTCATGAACCGTGATGTAGCACTGTCATTCTCAGGCACACTATAAAGACGCGTGGCTCACGGACGTGTGTTTGTTTAAAAAACAGCGCTGGTTGGGTAGATTTTACTTAATAATATCTCCGTCTCGTTAAACATCGGAGAAAAAAAATAGCTCAGAACTTTTCGATTTATTTTTTATTAGAGAATAACGTTATATAATTAATGAAATACCGCGTACATTTTCTGCTCTATAATTTTTATATAAATATGTTTCAAATTCCTATAAAAAACAATCCAGAAACAAAATATTTGTACATACTAAATAACGTCTTTTTTTAACACAAAGCTTAAAGAATGTATGTTTTGCCCATGATGGTCATAATCATTCGTAATTGTGTTTAGCATCTGCTAAACATAGTGCATGATGTTAATCTTTTTTTTTGTCATCAGTGTAAATCATTAATTGATGTATTAGCTGCATATTATTTCATTAGCTGCTTGTTACTGCTTGTTGTAAAATATAACATATCTGATATGAAAATAGCAACGACTTCATTGGAAAGACTTACCTGTTTTCCTTTATTTCGTAATAGTGTATCTATATATATATATATATTTTTTTTATTTACACACAAACACACACACACACACATACACACACCTTTATTACATTACAGGTTTTTTTATAATCTATTGATCAGAATCAGCCATCTTTAATCACATAATCGATGAATTTGCATGCAAGCATAGCACACACTTGACACGTGCTCGCGCTTCATTCTAATGAAAACGCTTAAATGTCCTTCGTGCAGTAGTCAAAAAACAAATATGCAAAACGCCGTGATACTGTTAGACACATAAAATCGTGGGTCTCACACACGCGCGCGCGCGCGCGCGCGCGCGCACACACACACACACACACAC
>JANQDE010000052.1:336308-381142 GCA_037157785.1 Cephalotes varians
CACACACACACACACACACACACACACACACACACACACACGGTGTGTTGCAATTATTGACAGATAGTTTTAATGACAGTTTCCTTGATTAATTTGAGTCTATTTTCTTTCAACGAAGATAATGCGGCTCGCTTTATCTATTGCGATATCTATATTTTTATTATCAGATTTTCCTGGCTAAGGAAATCTGAAATGAGAGATCTTTCTTAAAAGATGTAAAGGAATCCATAGAAAATCGGAGAGAATTCTTCGCGCGGGAGAATTAAAAAATTGAATCATCGAAAATTTACGTGTTGAATCATCACATTTATGTGACAAATATTCTCTTGCGTTGCGTTCAACACATCGCGTATGCGATGGTGAAAAAAAGGGTACTACGAAGGTTAAAGATACCTGTTGATCTTTTGCAACTTCCGAGAATAAATACTCGCGGAAATTATGCGGTGTTACGCATAACGCTGACAATTATACCTGACATTATTTCCGCTTAATAGGAAATGTATCGCGATTTGCGGTCTCGAACACGTTTGTCGCGGGAATACGAGCGCATGACATCAGCCAGTTTGGAAAAGTACAGCGAGAGATAATCCGTAGGACGTGACAAATTGTCTCGAAAGTTAGGATTTACATGTAATATGATAT
Source organism: Cephalotes varians (assembly GCA_037157785.1). Classification (NCBI taxonomy): domain Eukaryota; kingdom Metazoa; phylum Arthropoda; class Insecta; order Hymenoptera; family Formicidae; genus Cephalotes; species Cephalotes varians. The sequence goes on from JANQDE010000052.1 coordinate 336,951, forward strand.
CATTGCTATTTTCTCGCATGGCTATCAATCGCGATTTTAATCGGCATAACTTGAAACGTAATTAGTGCGCGATGTTGGGATAGGTCACCCCCCCCCCCCCTCCTATCACAATATATTATTACTTTTATCGCATCTTACACAATTTTTTACGACAACTGCTCATATAACGCTCCGAATACAGATGAACGTGATTCATTTACTATTTCTACAATTATTGCAACATATGAGGTTTGTTTTTCTTGCTTACACTATCATGTGTCTTGCTTACACTTAGTATATTTTAGACTAAGTGTACGAAGAGTAAGCAAGAAGAAGCTATGGTTAAAACTTATGCAGTTGTCGTAAAAAAGCTCGTAAAACATATCCATAATTGCGTGCACAAATATTTAAGGAGAGGGAAACATATTAGATTTCTTTGAAATAGTCACGGCTAAATCATGTTTATTCGGCTAATAAAGCGAATCTATCGCGGAGGGAAGGAGCAAAAGAGGAGGGACACGGAAGAAATTGATAAAATGATATCTCTTCGGAGAAACACTTATAAAAACTTGCAAAAACTTTTAAGGAGACATTCAGAAATGAAAAATTGTTTTGTCGCAAGGAGAAACTGGTATGACAGATACCGGCAAAAAATTGACGAGCACTTACTTCGTCGACCTGCTTGCAATAGACCTGGTTGCCATTCTATCATACACTGATTGCCATGTTTTTCTCGCATGATCATTTACATAATCTTGCGTCCGAGCCATTGTTATACAAAGTTGATGTGCATCGTTGACGCTTTTTACAATTGATACGTTGCGTACGATAATGTCACTACGGATACCGAAAACACGCGTATCCTCCTTCAATAACAAACTAATTACTACGAAATTTTGGTAACTCATAGTTGCGTTCCGTTACATTTACTTTGAAAAGATTAAAGGGTCACATTGTTTTACATTGCAAACGTTAAAAATAGAGAATTACATTTCCCTTCAAGTCGAAATAAATTGGACGTACACTCCAGGTCAAAAGTTTGGAAACGTTAAAAAAAGACATTTTTGGGATCACTTACTTAAATATCCAACAACGTGTTTTTTTAATGTTACAATAATGTAACAATAATTTTTAATAATAATCATTCATCAGATTCAATAAGTTGTTGGATCTGAGTGATCCAAAAATGTCAATTTTTAAAAAGTATTTCCAGACTTTTGACCTGGAATGTATTTTTGTGCCTCATCAAATGTTCAAATTGTATTATTTTAATAAATACAAGAAATTATAAATTATTGAGTTAACAGTGAGTTAAAGTTCCTTAACAGAACAATAACTTAACAATAACAGAATTTTTTGATATGATACATAATTTTGTAATATATTTTCATCTTCTTATTTGAACAATATGTTGGAGGTTTTTAAAGGATAATTTCCAATACATTACTTCTTACAAATTCTTATTAAATATTTATTTTACTAAAGTTACGTTTCAAAACGTCCTCTCCAAGGAAAATTTTACTCGATATACTATAGTATACGTTACATATACTATATATTTTGAGTAATATTTTTCTCGGAAAGGACGTTTTGGGAATGTAGCTTAAAATAATGTTTTAAAAGAAAAAGCTTTGAAAACGATATCTACTAAAATTGACTAATAAAACGCTTAGAAACTTTGCTTGTCAAATGAGAATTGAAAATACATTTTACTAAAAATTTAAGAAATGCTCCTAATCTTAAAGATAAATATCTTCTAGAGAAAAAAAAAATTTTTTTTCCAGATGTTCTTAAGATCTTTGTTTTATATTATATTTATGCCATTAATCCGTTTCCATTTCGATTATTAACGCTCTATTGCTTATCTTCTATGCCAGGTTCATCCATATTAAACATCTCCTCCTCTCCTTATTTCCCTCTAATTGTTTTGCAGGGAAACATTCCAACGAACCTAATGCATCATATGTGCATAAGTGTAACGACGAACAGAACAAGATTAGATTATCAGTGCGAGTCGTTCCTCCCCTCCGCTCCTTCTTTCCCACTGCGAGCATCGTCTACCCCGAGCGATCTCTCAAAACGAAAAATTCTATCCCGCACTTTAGTGCGTCCGTCGAGATCAAACTGTCGTATACAGCTCCTCCGTGACTTCGCGTAACTCTTTTCGGAATTATACTCTCGATACCGAGCGACGACGCCGGGTCATGTCAACGACTAGAGGCTAGGATTCGCGTGACGACAGTGTATCGCACATCGTATGTCGCCCCGTTTACGAAACGCGTACTGGTAGTGCTCGCGCATTGCGACGATTCGTCTGCAATTCGCGAGTGATCGCGTTATTCCGCGACGATTGCTACTACGAAACGCAGGGAAAAAGAGCGCTCCGCGATGAAGCTCGACGACGAGGCCTTTTCCTTTGACATAATCAGCCAACCCGATCTGGATTTCAGTGCCTGTGAATATCTCGGGACCTGTGAGTACCTTCGCGTTTGTACAATAATAAGAAAACGTGATTTTTTTTTCGGAAATAAAAAATTTTTTGGAACCATAAAGATTGCATTTAATGATGTCTTTGCATTTTTTCGGCAGTTAAAAACGCGTAAGAAAAAGTTATATACTGCGCAAATAGAATTATAGGTGATGGAACGAGAAGGAAATTGAAAAATAAATAAAAGAGCGAAAGAGCGAAACAAAAGAAATAGACGCTCTTAAAAAATAGAGAAAATTTTTATAAGTTAATTTATAGAAAGTCAATATTTTTTTTCAATCGAGAAACTGGTTTATCTTTTTTATCTAGATATTTAATCGGTTTGATATTAGTCTGTTATCAGTGCGGTGCAGATGGTATCAAATAGAGATTATGAATATTTCGTTTTTTTTTTTTTACTGTTACATCACATAATTTATGACGGTATTGATCAAATACCGTCATAAATAAAATCCCGGAATCCTGTAATCCATGATTGCTGAATTTTAAAAAAAGAAAAATAAAGCCGGATATTGTAATATTGAAAAGCAGATAATGGATATTTATGAAAAGAATATTGTAAATGGATATTATATGGAATTTAAGATTTGCAATTCAATTCCTTGAATTCTACTTCGTAAATTATTTACATTGACGTAAGCAGTTTTTTCAATTTCACAGAGCTAAAATAAAAATAAAAGAAAAACGATCTGATAAACAATCCGAAAAAATGTACGTGGTACCTGCTCGTGTTAAAAAGTGTTTCTTCTCGTGTTTCTTTTCTTCTAGAATTTATACAAATTTCCGACTTGCGAAAAAATAATGAAAAATATTCTAAATACATCATAATTCGATTGTTATCTCTGTCGTAGCATATATTTCAACAAATTTATCGACAATTACCAGTTTGAAAAACTTGCCAAACCTTATCGAGAAAATATATCTTATTTTACATATGAGCGAGCTGCCAAATTTTTTCACGTACTATACACATAGACAAATTGTCTAATGGCAGATGTAAACTGGCAGATGTTAACCCTGTCATTAACCTTTCCGCCGTTAAATTGCGATTGCGTTATCATTAAACGAAATATATATATGTGTATATATATATATATGTATGTATAAAATGTAATAATATAAATATTATATTCGAATGATGTAATTATTAAACTTCTTAAGTCCGTTGCATTTTTAATATATGTTTTATTGTTGTTGTTTCTTTTTCGTCAAAATCGTGCCGGAAAGTACTTTACTTTTTGAAAATACTCCTCTTTCTCCTAACAGTCACGCATCTCGAACGTAGATATTAAAAAAAAAAAAAAAAAAACTGGTGTGTATTCTCTAACAATAAACTCGATGAAATCGATTTCAAATCAGGTGCTTATCTATTAGATAGGAAATCGTTAAAAAAGGGCGGGATACAAGCTTGTCGATTATATCATCGCGAAGTGTTGTCGCGTTTACCGCGATATCTCTCACAATTAATACGTCCGAGAGATCCGAGGTTGTGTACAACACGCGTGATACGATACGAGAATCTAAAAATACACAAGGCAGACATCCAAAGATACCGCGGCTCTACGTCGGGTATTTATTTCTGTTTTCTTGGTACCCGTCGCCGCCCGCTCGCGGAATTATCGCAGTCGTCGTTCGCCACCCCCGTAGATTTGTCGAACAATGCGACACTGCCACTGGCGGTGATACCAAGTGCACGCATAAGCGCCAATAAACCAACCCTCCGCGCGCGAACGGGAGAGAGGGCGAACACGAAGAAAACGTAGACCATGAATCACACTTTCATTCGTTGTCCCATTGTCCGTCGGAAACAGAAGCTTTCTGTGTTGTGTTTTATCACAGGGAAACTGACTCATTTCGGTTCTTTCTCTCTCTATGTACGTCCACCCCGAGAAGTTTTGTTACACACACGTCGTTCTCCACGGTCTGTTTGCGCGAAAAGCGCGAGCAATCTCAGCAGTTTCTTTGTCATCTGGTAGCAGATAGCGAGTCAGCCGTGATGAAAAAATAACAAATGCACTTGGACAGTAATGCCATGTTTTCGCACGGGAAACAACATCGGAAGAAGTCGGTGAATGGACGCATGAAATTATTGTCCTTCCAATAATTAACAATAAATTAACATGAATCAATTGTAATGTATGAGTTATTAAATATTAAAGTTATTAAATATTAAATAAACAACAATTTTATTTCGAGCAATTTTTTAAGTACACAATTATATTTGTACCTGTAAATTTTTATTCCACATTAATTTTTGAGAAGGAGGCTTTTTCAGAGGCTTTCATTTCAAATGTGAATTTTTAGCTCTCGAATCTCAATGTTTATATTTTTTCAAGGGTTTTCGCATATTGTAGATGAGCACTGTTAAATAATCGTTGATTATTCGCTATACTGCACTATCGAGTAATGACTCTTAGACCGATATTTATAGCCGGTTCTAATTTCAAGACCGTAGTAACGTCTTGAGATGCCAATATGGCTCTGTGCCTTAGCTTATGACATCTTAAGATAGTCTTAAATATAAGATTCGACTATGAATCCGGCCTTAACGTCGAAACGCGCGATACTTATAGCATGGTCTATGAATGGGATAAATATGTGCATACGCGAGAGGCAATATATTTTCGACAGCGCAAGTCCCACTTCTGTATTTTTAGCCCGTTCGGATGCTTACGTGGACTCTCGCGCAAAAAAAAAGTGCAATTTGCACGCGTCTGATCTCAGGCGTCGGTACCTAGGACACAATGACGTAATGTCATCTGCCTGGCTCCGTGGTGAATCGTCAGAATTGTTGTAAATAAAGTGACAACGAAGATATACGCTCTTTTGTTTTCGTCACGGCAAAAGACAAAGAACTTTGCGATTTGCATTCGTTGTAACGAACCATTTTTCATTACAGCGCAGATATTGACGTTCTGAGTCAGATAAACGAGCCCGATAAATAATCGTTAATATCGTATTGTTCCGAGCTTATCGGTGTATCATATATTTGTCGATCACTGAATTTATTTGACGGTTATATCTTTGGGTAAATGCTCAGATCGGTCGGAAGATATGAAAGTTGAAGTGTAGGATATCTCGCACCTGGAAGTTTTCCCGAAAATTGAGCACGGGATCGCGTGCCCCCTCCTCGATCCCTCTGGGGGACCAGAGGATCGGTATATAAGGAATTCATACGGTTTCTTAAAATGTTCAATGCCTGTTTCCGTAGATCAATGTAGATTAACTTTAATCCCGGTTCAGTTTATTCTTCATCTTTTTCTAGTTCTAAGAATTATGTAAGTTGGAAATGGGCATCCTTTAGAGGCTTTCTATCAGCCATAAGTCATAAGTCAGAAATCAGAAGCAATAAATTGACTAATCACAGACAAATGTGAAAAAAATATTTGATTATGATTGATCAATTTATTGCTTCTGACTTTTAATTTATGGTTTATTGTAGAATGGCCCTTATTGCTAAATTCGAAAAGATTCGCGACGCGCACGATCGCGTTAACGCTCATGTCCGCGGCCCCTGGCCTCCCACCATCGCGAAACCGCGGCAAAGCACGACGGCAAAACGTGCGTATACAGCTGTTTGCCAGTCGTCACCGGACCGCCGCCGTGGTGTCCGGCGAAGGTCATTAACGCCGTCGTGATTATCACCGTCATTCGCCGCCGCTCGCGTACCCGTTCGTTACCGCGCAATTTTTCGGCTTTGCGTTGAAATCGTTCGAGACGACTGGAACGATGGGACATTCCTGTCATCCCGCGTGAAACACGCGTCTCGCGCAGAAAAGCGTAGAGAGGCAGAGGACAGAAAGATAGACAAGAGAGAAAAGGAGTAATCGGCAACGGACGGAAGCGGCGGAATTGGCCGAGAATTGATCTCTCGATTGAGTCGCGAATCGAGAAGCCGATAAGAAAGTAAACACGTCGCCAGCGTCGCGATAGTGATCGAGAGAGTGGCGATCCATCGAGATCGACGATTCGACCGACCGAAGAAGAGAGACCTCACGATGGGCCTGGCAGGTGCGCTCCTGTTCCTTTTTATTCTCTCCGTTGCGTACGTCACATTATCATACGTATCATTCCCATTGTTATCTGTGAGTGGTGGATAAGTATCATTTTCCAATTGCGACGATGTTGAGATTCTTCATCAACTCCGTTACGCGCCTCTTTCGTTTTATTTCAACGTTCGATTGCATCTCTCGTTTTTATCTTCCGCACGTTTTACTAAAAACGAAAAAGACTGGCGAGATTCTCGTTGATCAGTAAAATTTGAATTTGAGAAATTTATTGTTCACAAAATGTTAAGTTTAATATAGAGCTTTTCGTCATTCTCCACTCTCTGCTGTTATCGCAAAGTCATCGAGTGTATCGTCGATTATGTAACAAGATATTTTAATAAAAAAGGCAAAATTTATGAGACGCAGAATAGCTTAAGAGCCACAACCAAAATTTACTTATTAATAATGGATATATTTTATTGCATTGCGAACTGAATGATAGATGGAGTGAGTCAACTGTTTAGAATTCGTCATATGTAGATAGGCGCTCGTCTATGTCATTGATATTACTCATATTATGCGAAAAGTCATCGCGACGCTTATCGAATTAATGAATGTACACACACAATTATTAAATTGCATGCTCTTGACCATCAGAGGAAAATTCTATTTACATTATTTAACTTTCTGCTTCATGAAATTAAAATAAACACTCGCATTCGAAATAACGTAACATTATCTAACTATTTGCTGCATGAAAATCGACAGTTATGTTGGTCGAAATAAAATTTAAAAAGTTAAAACTTGATTGAGAAAAAACATAACAAAAATTGATCAGATTTTCAGATCGAAAGTAGTTTGATGTAACTTAACTCATTTCTTCAAGAGATAAAAAAAAAGAATATCAAATATCTATACATTTGAAAATTAATCCGCATTTCATGTTTTCGAAACGTTACTTTATTGAGTTAAATTCTCCTCAGGCTCTTAAAGAAGCAGTTGGACCACTTTACATGCCGCGCTCTCCAATTCCGGTTTGTTTATTACAATATTACGTAAAAAACTATCTCCGCGATATGCGGCGTTCTCGAAAACTTTCCGACGACGATTAGAAGCGCGATCATCCTGAAGGAAGTTTTGCGCGCGTGACGGCCCGCTGGCTTGCGCTCGATCTAATTGTGCCATGACCTAAACGTGACTTGCGTTTTCGCGTGACATTCCGCATCCGTGTGTGGCTGCGCACTGCGCGTTAAGGCCCGGTTGCATCGACAGTCTCTGGATTAATTAAGCCTGGCTCGAGAGAGTGACTCGCCGTTCCATTCTAGAATATATCGCCTGTGACATCGGCGGAGGGCAATAATTCAAATAATTTCACTTCTGAGTGGACAAATAGCAAGCTCAGTGCTGTCGGTTTCGACATGTACTTCTTGCACATTTATATCGTAAATCGTACTGGAGAGGCGACAAGCAAAATAATAGAATAAAACACGCGTATACAAGTTTTCGAGAGATGGTAGAAAGTCAACGTTACGCAATATAAACTTCGATTTTATTGTGTATCTTTTTTTAAAATAGAAATTTCAATTTCCAAGGATGTATTATTATGCAAATCTGTACGATTAAGTTTAATGTGTAAATTTGATATCTTAATTTAATATCCTTTTAATTTTGGAAGCGCATTTTATTTTGAAAGTCATCTTGTCAAAAAGCGTGTTTTTGGCGAGTTTTACATTTTTCCATCGAATTTCGCTCCGAGAAACGCATTGTGATTATTTTTAGGCCGTATATACTCCTCTTTAAACGCGCCTCTTTTTACGCATATACGTCTTTTCCTCTTTAATATTGAAGTGTACAACTATTTGATCTTAAACGCGGAAAGAAGGAAGCAGCTAAAGCAAACAGATCTCAAGTCTTGGTTTGCTGGCAGCACTCTCTCGGGGCGTAGAGAACGTCGCAATTAAAAAATCTCTGCGATACAGGAGAGAGATAGAGAAAGAGAGGAGCCCCTTATCATTCCAGTTGACACGTCGTCGTGTTATCGTCAGCGGCGTCGCACTACGAATATGCCGTGTACAGACAGTGGCGTATTCGCGTTTTGATATCCCAACTCTTATATTTCGACGATACGTCCTCGATGAGGACGAGGAAATTTAAAATTTCTTTGAAATAAATGAGCACGTCTTCAAAAAAAAATAATTTACTTGGAAAAAAGAATGAGAAATTAAGTATTATTGATTCTCTTGTTTAATTTGCTCGGTTGACAAACGATGTTTGCGTTAAAATATTAGACTGGTACATAATTCGCTTAACTAATCCTTTATGAATTTTTTTCTTAATTTTACATCTTTTTTTCTTCTTTACAGTCTCACAAAGTACAATCATTGCCTGCAAATAAAATTAAAGTGACGCGGTTTTTTTCTTCGACAAAGAAAATCGACGTTATGCGTTACAAAGTATTTTTGAAAGCGCGTTAAGCAGCATTTAAAAAATTCAGGTAAAGGGTTGAACGCATTTCGGATGGAAGGCATTAAGTCTAATTTTAGTCCTAGGGTTTCGTTGGCTCGATGTAACGTTCTTGATCATGTGCCGCTGCATATATGCGCTCTGCATATTGCGAGTGGCGCCGGATCGTGACATGCGTGTGCATGCGTGCGATTGACGCACCAATCTAGCACGTACATAATAGCAAAAATTTACGTAATTATAAAAAATGGGAGTAAAAAACGGGAAAAGCGTGAGATACTGTCAAGTGATAATCATGAATATCTAAAATTATTTTGTAAACTACTTGATATCGTCATCTACGGTTAATATATTTAATTTTTTTTATATTAATTTTTAACATTCGGTTTTGCATCGAATTGAAAATTCTGTTTAAGACTATCTAGAATGTATTGAAAGATGTTTCAGAGCCTTATCACTGTGAGACCCTCGTATTTCCTTCAATATTTTTGGCGCACATCAAGGTCGGATAATAACGGAAATGCCCGACGATAACAAAATTTGTCCGATTACGGAAGATAGCGGGTTGAGTTATCGTGGATGAAAAACAAAAGGCGCGGGCCGTGCAAAAAGCTGAGAATTTCTTTAACAAGACGCTCACTATGATCGGATTTAACGATGTTTATTCCGAATTTGAATGACGTGTAAACGCGCGACAGAATATTTCTATGCTCATTTTAATGACCAGTCATTATATGAATTATTAATAGGATTACATTGGAAAGTGCGTTGTAAATAATATCTTTTTTTTTTCAATGAAAGACTCAAATTAAAACGATGACATACGCGTCGATGATTTTTTTCATGTGTGCGAGGGACGCAGATATTCTGAATCACGTTCGTCGCTCGATAATCACGTATTGCACGTTCTTGAAACTAAGTAAATCTAGCTGTCGTTATTAAACGATGATATATAACGCGTGACATTTGCAATTTAAAATATTATGATGTTTTTTAGGATTTAAACTGACTCATTCGCATATTTAGCTAAATAGTTCGATGAAACGGTGGAGCGAGAATTAATTGGCGATTGCTTCGGAAATTTCATCGGCAACAAAACAGGAAATACGGTGGCAAGATGACGATACAAAAGTACGAATGGACGTTACGTTTCCTGTTTGACGTTCCGAATTGAACACTGCTGGTCGATTCAGCGCTGGTGAACGGGAACGGCGCGTTTTAAGGTCTCGGAGTAATTACGTCTTTTCTTCCGTCGTGTCCTCCCTTACCGCTGTTTGACTATGCTAATATTGCGCTAACAGCCTAGGCAAACTAGGCAATATATTTGTGCGCGCCGCTGAAAATCCACAAAAGAGTAAAAAAAAGAGAAGGAAAAGAAAAGACCGCCTCGACTACGAGTCGCGCCGCGCCGCTTTAAGCATTACGCCGCCGGGGCATGCATAAATAATTAATAGTCTGCAAATTGATTCGCAGTGTCACTGTGACGAGCGCGTAAACGCGTGAGGAGGAAGGTGGGAACGGAGCAGACTACCTTCTTCTCCCATGTAACTTGTACATATTAGCCCTGCTTAATGTTTGTGGATGAATTTTTGTTCAGCATCTTTTTGACTTTAGTACAGTTTATGTAAAATTTTGATAATTTTAAAATAATGTTTAAAATAACATTAAGGGAGAGTTATCAAACGCGTACCGGTCGCCTAAATAGTACCCTTCAGCAATATTTTATATTTTTACTTAATATAAGCATTTAACAGTTAATATTAGCAACAAAAATGTGATCTACCAGCAGCGTTCAAAACGTCAAAAAGAATACGTAACGTTTATTCGTACTTTTGTATCGTCATCTTGCGTGTTTCCTGTTTTGTCGCCAATTAAATTTCCGAATCGCGACAATCGCTAATTAATTCTCGCTTCACCGCTTTATCGAATTATTATTCGGCTAAATTATTATGCGGCTATTATGCGGCTGCGCGAGAATGAGTCAGTTAAAATCCTAAAAAGCATCATAATATTTTGAATTGCAATTATTAATTTTTGTCACTAAATACTGTTAACTAAAAATATAAAATATTGATGATTTAGACGATTGATACGCAACTCACCTGATAAGATTGTTTAGCAAAAAAGTCCATTTTTTTTACATTAAAATAGCGTTAGTCATTCTAACACTTTGCAACTTGTAAAGAAATAGACATGAAAAATTCTTGATTATTGTGGCTGAATTTTTACCCAGAGTAATTTTTACCCAGTGTCAATGTAAGAAAACTATGAGCAGCATTCCAGGGTTAAACTGGAATCCATTAATTTTCTCGTAGTCGAGAGAGGCGTTACATAACATAATAGGACACGCACGCGACGCGGCTACCGCGTGTCGCAATCGCGTCGCTGCATTAACTTAAGTAGATATCAATTGGACACCTGAAGGCGTTCTCCACATCGGCGACAGGAGAAAAGAGAGAAGAGCGATCTCTCCCCTCGGAGAGATTACGATTTCGCGTTATGCGTACTGAAATGAGATTCAAAGGACGCTTCTATCGTGAATTTTTTAACGATCTCTCGCGCGAGGCTAGCGCAAAGATCACGCAGGTATCGGCGACTTCGTCTCGAGAAGAAACAGCCGCGCGATTCGCGCTACGTTACATTCGGTAAACGTAGCGAAAGTGATGCACGTAAGTGAAAGCACGGCGCGGCTATCGGGGGGAAAAAAAAGGAACATGAATAGGGTAATTACGTTGTCGTGATCACCGCGTTTCGAGAAGGACTTCGTGTCTCTAGGAACGAAAGCGATGTGCTTTTTTAAAATTGTTTTTTTTTTTTTTAGAGGAATTCTCTTGTGGCGTAACCGGAGGAGAAGCTAAAAAAGGTTCGCGCGTTCGCCAGCTGTAAACTTCGCGTGCGAGGCGCAGAAAAGGATATCGGATTTTCCACGTGCGCGCGTTGTACCGCGTAAGGCGAAAATATTCGTGGCATTACGAATTTTGCGCGGCTTGACGTGGCGTAACGTTCAAGGTAGCTGCCGGCAAGTGTGTAATTAACTATAGCTATCCTTCAATTAGTTTTCAGCTTATTGTTAGCGAAAAGGTCTCGGGATCTTAATCTTCAAGGACTTGTGATCTCCAAGAGATCACGAGATCAAAGAAATATGCCGGTTGGAGAACCGGCTGACGAAGGTTTCGTCCAAAACCTTTTTTGAAGCGTCTCACGTCTGAATTTTGTGTAGCGTTGAACTAAATTCTTTCTAATTTTAATTAAATTTTTTATATTCTGTTTGACAATTTCTCGAAGAAGCCTGATTGAAAGTGATTGAAAGATAGCACAATAATCGGGGATTGTCCTTGTATTTTATCCATGCGATAAAGCATGATGACTTGAGTAAGGTCATCATCTGTTATTTTGCGCGACGTTTCTCGACGTGTACGCACGAAATTGTCAGTGTCGCGTTAAACAAATACCGTCGACTTTGCGATGCAAAGTTACCTTCGACTGCAGTTCTTAGAAAAATGATAGGACAACTTCGCGATTGACTGACGCAAACAACGTCGACATTATCGTGAAATATCGTGCTGGATAAGACGAGATAAAACTTCCGTGCGGATTAATCTCGGTTTACGAGATTGAAAGTACATTTTCAGCGAAATAAAAGGGAAACACCAAACGTCATTGATTTGCTCTTAATTATTCACGGGAAAAAATAAAATACGTTTCTACGTAATATATCATTTTTTACAACTCTCCATAAATTCGAAGAAGAACGTTGTCTCTCCTTCTCTGGAGTCCTCGAGTCTTCGAGTAAGAGATTGGATACCGTTTAGGCGACTTTTGATTATCTGCCATATTCAAGATGATACTTAAGATAGATGCATGTATAGAATGAAATTCATGTATCTATCTCATTTTATCTTACACATTTTGCACATCTGTTTCATTCTATCTAAAGCGTTTGGCTCATTATATTCAGGACGCAGCATCCACTTTTTTACTTGTCTCTTATGCTCGTTCTCAGCTCGATCTTGCAGATCAACAATGGAATTAGTATTCTTAGCGCCGGAAAGATTCTCGAAAAGTTTGAAGAAAAAACGGTTTTTTTCCGGTTTTTCCCTTGCCGTATTTTTTCGGTTTTTTCCTTTAAGATGATTCAGATTATTAAGATGATTATCTTAATATCCTTCCTACGTCAATGGTTTAAAATTTCTTTCACATTTAAGAGCTTTAATAAGTAAATAATTCATCAATAAAATCTACTGTCATGACCATTTTTGATAAACGCTACATTCCTAAACCTGAGGTTAAAATTTATATCGATAATATTATTTTCCTTCCTAATGTCAAGATCGCGAAAACGATAGTCACACAAGTATCCCTGACCACTATTTCGGCAAACGCCATCGTGCGATGTATTGTACTGAACGGTGTGAATACCGCTGAACATACGTCGGGATTGCCGTTGAAATAAATCTTTCTGTACATGGTATTGAATGTTAATTAAAAAAAAAGAGTATTATATTTTTCTAATTTTTCCGTTTTATAACTAGCCGTCTAGTTTCTCATTTTATAATTCTAGTTTTTCATTTTTTCTAATTTTTTCGAAAAAAAAAATGAAAAAACGTGGGTTTTTTCCTTGATTTTATTTTTTTAGAAAATTAAAAGCATTATGTGGAATACGTGATTACGAGTATATGATTTACAAGCGCGGCGTGGAACGTCTCCGCGCGAATGCGACGCGTCTTTCTGCGGAAGGAGGAGGGTCCAGCTTCGAGAGCGTCCTCGAGATGAAGATAGATGAAGGATGAGCGAAGAGTGATATCACATATACGCAAATGTTTTCGTTAGATTAACGGAGAGTTACAAAGATCCTTCGCGAACTTTGCGATGTCTATGATGCGAGCACTTGTCGCGCCTGTTCGATTATTGTCAAGTAACGGTTGATCGCGCGCGTTTGAAAGACAGATTCCCGAGCGACTATGCGTGCGATTTTGTAATACGATAACACGGGAGCGAAAGGAAAGATACAGTCGTGACACGACCAGACCTTGACTCCGCGAGCAATACCGTGTGTTTCAATAAATTTAATTCGCTCATTAGCGCGTTAGCGCGTATGTTTCTCGGTCGAAACCGGTCGTCTTTGCGAGATGTACCTTGCTCGCGTTTTACGAGAACGAACGCCATAAAGGATGATGAATCGAGAGGAAAATCGGAAAGGGAGTCGGAAAGAGCGAGTTCGGATTTTGCGCAATGTTTATCTATTAAAATTTAAAGTTTACGCTGCAGGAGTTTAGACATTTCTGGACTCGGAGACACTCGAATAGGCCAGGATTGTCGTATTAACCACAGTCTTATCAAAGTACCGATCTGCTGACGCAGGATGATACAGAAAACCGCGTATGTGCAACATAGCTGACGCGAATTCGTTGTAGACGCCACATTTTTCTGCGCGACATGATAATCATTTCCATCCATCGCGACGAAATCTTTTTTTTTCTTCGCAACGCGATCGAAAACTTTTCATCCGCTGCTTCCTCACGCCCGTTTCGTGAAACTTTGCGATCGATTCTGCCGCGAACGCCTCGTATCTGACGGTCCGTTTGAGAGACTCGACTCGATGTAGAACAAACGGTGTTAATCAGCGGACCATGAATCATCGCCGAGATTTGCGTTCCCGGGACGCGTGGACTCGATTGGCGCGTCGCACGACAAAGCGCGCGCCAAGCGACTTTATCATCGGCTTAGACAACAGGGTTGTCTTTAAGGTGTATATCGTGCACACGGCGGAGAACAATGCGTGTTCGTATACGCGTGCACGTGAGATGCGGGTCACCGAGCGTTAGACTTTGGCACCTCTGGCAGACTCCGACTGGTCTAGACGGCGAGTGACGATAGCGTCTTTAGGGTTTGTTGGGGGGTGAACCAGAGGTGCATGCGTGTTGCATCGATGTCGCTGTACCAAGGTCCGGAATCCGTCGACGTCGAAGAGGACAAGGGGAAAGAGAGAGGCTGGCTGTCGGCTGTCCGATAATATCACCTGTTTTCCTCCCTAATGTCAAGGTCGCGATAGTCACACAAGTATCCCTGACCGTTATTTCGGGAGGCGCCACCGTGTAATGATATTGTGCTGAGCGAGCGTGAATATCGCTGAGCATACGTCGGGATTGTCGTTGAAAACAAACGAGAATTGGAATTATGTAATGTCTATAACAATTTGGAATTCCTTCGGTCCTGCGAAGCACCGCTGAGTCAATCGAACCACTTGTTGAATCTACTCGAATATCTCGAGAAATGAAGAAAAAGATTTTACTAGAAAATAAAACTGCAATCGAATTTACAATAGACATTCCGAATGAAAAATAAATTGATAAACTCAAAGGAAAAAAGTAGATGTATTCGAAAATCTTTGCTTCGAGCTATGTTTTCATTTAGTTTTCTTTAGTCATTTATTGTGTAAACTACGTTAATTTATGATATTCGCTACATTGGATTTTTTTGTTACCTTAAAATAAATTTTCTTGGTTGATTTACGACTTTTATAAGTCGTAAAATATTGAAATTTTCGTTCTTAAGTGTACGAAAAGAATTTTTAGCAAGAGATCGGATGTATGTGAATTATTCTTTTATTTCTAAAGTTAGCATTAGTACTCGTCTCACTATTCGTTGAACAAGGTTTTTTTTCTGAATTATTCTACGAGATTTAAGAATGTTTTAGCTGTACATTAGCTAAAAATTATCGAAATTCAAACAAAAAAAATTTTGTCATAAATACGCCTGAAATCAATTTAAAAAACAAAACAAATAATTGTAAAAAACAATTATTTAATTTATAGTGATTTATGCAGCGTAATTTAGCTGTAGGTAAATAATTTTTAAACAAGTAAGTGGATCTAAATGAACATAAATATTTATTAGAGTTTTATTAATAAAAATTGTAAAAAATTTGATTTGTAATAATTCGTAATGCTACTTTCTCATCAAATTTGCAAATAAGTATTTAAATAAGTGTACAAAACGCAATTTTACGTAAGAATCAATGCAAACAAAACAATCAAAAGACTTCTAAAACAATAATTGTACTCAAGAGAATTGTGTTCAAATTTCACACAGATATTCAAACATAAGAATAGAACAATCTATGAAATTTTTATATTTTCGGTAATGTTTTGAGATATAACGTACGTCCTTATGGAAGAGCATTATTTGCATCAGAAATAATACATGTTGTTTTATTTAATGAAACAATTTTATTTAATTTTTAATATTAAATTAAATTTGGTATTATTTTTTTATTTGATAGAATAGACTAGTAAAAGGTTCAAGTTTTTTTTTAATCGCATTGAACGTAATGTATTTCATTAGAAAGGAATTATACATCACAGCCATGTTTAGCACTAAATATCCACCGCGAATTACGTACGGAAAAATACCGCATAAAATCCGTTATATCCGTATAATCTATTCGATAATTCGATACGTGCTGTATTGTACACGTTAGCGTTTTTTCCGTGTACCCCTTCCACCCCAAATCATTCGCCGCGAACTGTAATTGCCCCTTGGCTGCCTACGTAACGCCGCTACGTTTTTCTGCCTTCCCTAGCGAGGCTGTGGAAACGCATTTAATAAGCCGATAAATAGTCGTTGCGTAAGCGATTTCGAAAGCTCTGCTCCGTTTTTCTGTCGCGCGCGGAGATCGCAGGTCGGAATCACGAGCGAAGAAAATCTGTGCGACACGATGACATGTCCTGCAAGAGAAGTGTTAATGACAGCCGAGACGCGCTATTCTTTGCGGGGAAACGAACTTGAACTTATTGTCGAAGCATGGAATTTCAGCAAATACATGAAAAAGCTTTTCATACAAGCGAGTAATCTGACTTTCGATATTTATGATGTAATACATTTATGGAATAAGTATCAATGTTTTTGCATTCCTAACTTTTTTTGATAATGGTTTTTGAATTTTTTAGAATTTTTATTGATATAATTGTTCGTGCTATCATATCTCCAGTGTCAGGGGTTAATATTTCTTTAATCTATAATTAATCTTTGCAGAAAATGTGCTTTATCTAACGTACCATGATCTAATCCGAAAACACATGCACCATTCTGCCGCGTTATTTTCTTACGCAGCGCTAGTTTCCAGTTTCTGCAAGGTGTCTTCGACGATCTACGCTTTTTCAAAACCAAAGATACGATCGGGAGCACAATTTTGCGATGGCAAAAAATTGAAATAAGCTTATCTAACTTCCGCGATTTTTTTTTTACCTCTTCCGAGATTAGATTTGATAAGTTCAGGAATTTCCGAGCCACCGCATTGCGACGACGATAAGCGATTTTTTTGCAGATGATATTCAGATGGAAATGGAGCCGTAATAAAGATCGTTTAAAATTGTTAGTGTAAGGTTCGTTAACCTTACAACGAATTCGTTGGACGCACTCAGTGCACATTAAAGTTGTACACTGATCTAATCTGAACGTAATATCTTCAGTGATAAAATGCCAATACATATTTGATCAAAAAGCAAATTAAAAAAAATTATTATTTAATATTTATGTTAAACCGCGATATTTTCGATACTTTATCTGCTTTTTGGCAAAATAAGTATTCCATATTTATATTAAATCATAACATATATCTTTATATCGATTTGCGCACTGATTTGCGTTTAATTGAATTCGCTATTAATTACGCATAATTTTTGACATTAGCGATATCTTCTGTCGCTGTTTATTGCATATCACATATCAGTTTTGTATTCAAATATACAGATAATTACAATTATCTGATGGAAAATATAAAGTCATATAGAGCAGATAGCAAATTTAAAAAACTCGATATGTTTATGACATACGTTTTATTCTGTGCGGAAAATAACTAAATAGTATCTACGCTGCACTTACGATGATACGACGATAATAATGTCTCGAGAGTCATTAAAGAGAGGATGGGAGGGGCGATATCTCTATTTTTAATGTGATCGATCTCGCATTGGGGATTTCCTTTCGTTTGGCATAGATGCAAATATTTCTCACGATTGTAAATACCGATCTGCATATTTTATAGAATTGAGAAATAAAGAAGAGGAAACCGCAGGAGGGAGAGGGGGGGGGACGATTAAAAAGTATTACGGCCGGAGGGAAAAGAACGGAGTAAAATAATATTATGTATCAATTAACTCTATTGTATCACACATTATAAATTATTCCAAGGCCTCGGATCTACGTCTTTTGCGCGATATCTGTATCTCCTCGAAGGCACGCACGAGAGTTAATTAAAAGTAAGAATTAAAACGTTCACGCGGTGAAGTATCGAGCTGTTGCACGATATATCGATGTAATAACGTCAACGGTTCTCTAAAAATTGTAAGAATCCACGTTTAGCAACATGGATTTACATTTTATTTAAATTAATGGTGGTTCGCGAAATTCTAATAGAAATAAGAAGCTGATTCCATGGGATATCGATTAAGTATAAACATTTTTTAATGCGAGAAATGATCGAAAAGACATAATTGCTTCACTACGTAATTGAAGGATTACGAAAATTTGAAAAGATATATTACTTTTATATCAAATATAACAACAATCGATTAATTGGTCGATATTTATTTTATAAGAGCGTCTCGTATATATAATTTTTGAAACTTAATATTTCACATGCAGTGACCTAATAATAATTAAAACGAAAAGAACGATAATCAAACGGTTGCGCTCGTGAATCGTTTACGAAAATATTTTCGTTCCACTACGTGGTCAGCTTTTGTAAATTTTCAATATTTCATCACGACTGACACACTTAAAATTTCATTATAATGCTTTTTCATCATCACATAATTTCTCATCATTTCTCGTCAGGATAGATTCAGTCAAGATTTCTATTAGAATTTTGAGATAAGAAATACAGTAATTAATAATAAATATAAGTAATTTTAAGTATTAACATCTTTTACGTTTATTTTTACATTTTTAATTCTTTGTCTGCAAAATCCGACTTCGAAGGCATAGCCGATTTTTTTTATTGTAAATTTTCTTCCTTCGATTTAAATCTGTAAAAAATAAGTGAAATATAATCCGACTTCTATTGTTGTAAAAATTCATTGTTAAAGCTTTTACAAAATTTTTTTTAGATTTTTATACAGTCCGGAACAATAAAAAAAATTTACTCTAAATCATCCAGGTTGCTAACAGAAAGTGCAAAATGCCATACTGCGGAGGATTAATAATAAAATCAGAAAGTTGTCTTAAATGCATAAATAAAGTTTTGCTCCGTCCACATTATATTGATTTTACTAAATGTTATTAAAATTAAACAGAATTTGACATCATAAATTTCTCTCTATTCGATTAGAATATTTTCTAGGGAAAAACTCTTGGACGTTTTCAACTTTTAAGAATTTTTGGTTTGGTTTTAAATAGTTCGTACGTAAATAGCAGTACGAATTTTTGTGTGATCGAATTATTTGGAAGTCATCAAAGGAAGTATTCTCGAATGCTTCTTAGATACAGGTCATGCGAATCGATTCTAGTTTCGAATTGATTAAGTATTTGAATTAATTAAGTATTCGTTATGCGATTTATCACTCACATTAAACTATCGTCGTCTGCATTTCCTCAAGGTTTACGACGATTTGCATAATTAACCCCCTGACCTAGTATTTGCGGCAGTATATCCATGTTATTAAAATCTAGAATTATTCACGCCGTAACAATTCATTAAATATGGAACAATCATCGTGGGAAATAATTTAATTTTTATGTATAATTCTTTTTTAACGTTAATGTATAATTCCTCGATTTAATATTAATGATGGTAATTAATTTCAATATCTTTTTGTTTTTAAGTTTCTTAATTTTCGAACACTCATGCATATTGTGTACAAAATAAGACATCAAATTCTATCAAATCTACTGCGAGATATTTTCTTATCTTTATGATTTTATATTTTCGGTATCTGATACCGAAATTTACAAATTTTTGACCGATATATGATAGTTTTATTTAAATTAATATAAATAATATTAACAATGATACATTGATTTTAATTAAATATATAATAATGTATCACTTCGTATATATGATGAAAATGATGAATCATTTTGGATATTATTTGGAATTGAAAAATTATTGAAAATCTTAAAACTTTTTACTTCGAAAGACTTCAACGTTTTTAAAATATATTTTCTTCTATAACACTTTACATTATTATCTTCAGTCGTCTACGATTTTATGCAGAAGATAACAAATTTATTTTTAAAAATTGTGACTATCTTAACATAGATATTCGTGTGCAGTCCTAAGGAAAAACTTTCCTTACAATCGAGACTTTCAAAAGTTTCAAACATTTGCAACATTCAAGGTTTTTCAAGAACTTCTGGTTTGAAACACACACAACTGAAATGTTTTAAAATTTTTTAATGCATGGATTTTTTTGATCCATCATTAACATTAAGTCCTGAAAAAAAAAATGAAGAAGTCTCTCAGCATGTATCAATGTCAAGAAGGGTTAAATGAAGAAAATATTTGTTTGTTTCATGTTGCAGACGCGGATCTGGGCATGGGCGCAGGTGCAGCGGGTGGTCCCGTCCTGGCTCTCCCCGGTCCAGGAGTCAACGCCGCCCTCTCACAAACATGCGCCATATGCAGCGATCGCGCCACCGGGAAGCACTACGGCGCCGCGTCCTGCGATGGCTGCAAGGGTTTCTTCCGCCGATCCGTTAGAAAGAATCACCAGTATACGTGCAGGTATCGATTGTATCATATTTTAGCGATAAATCGGCATCCGACGTTTTAGCGGCTTCAAGTCGTAAAGCGAGTCATGAAGCGAAGCTATGCTTTGAAGGGAAAATTATCTCCTTCTTTTTTTTTTACAGATTTCAAAGGAAGTGTCCGATCGATAGGGACAAGCGAAATCAGTGCAGATACTGTCGACTACGGAAATGCTTCAGAGCCGGCATGAAGAAGGAGGGTGAGTTTTTTTTTTTTGCGAAGTCGTTCGTCGCACACTGTGAAATTTTGCTCTCGAAAGACGCGTCTGCAGAATCCTTACGCGCCAATCCTTCGACCCTTGCTTCCTTCAAATAAATTTAGAAATATATCGTATATGACATCACATATATGTCACAGCAAGTGTCGGTTCTTAATTTTGGAGGTTTTTTACGCGCAACTCATTTTTATGGGCATATCTTCGTTATTCTTCTGAAGCATAAGGAGCTTATGTTAAAAATTATTGATAATTTTCATAGCCGTGCAAAACGAGAGGGACCGGATAAGTTGTCGACGACCTAGCAATGAGGATCCGCCGGACAAGAATAAAGGCCCGTCGAAGGAGGATGTGGTGAAGGCGGATGCACGTGCCGAAATGCTCAGCAAGCAAGTCGGCGGGTTAGAGGTGAGGGCTTGACCTCCAGTCGAATTGAATATTTATTGCGGTTCGCCGCTCAGTTAACGCCGCTCGTTAACGCGCATGAAAATTCGGTGCATTGCTTAATTGCCGCCGTTTATTTTCACTTAACGATTCTTGTCACTAAGCGTTATAAAAACTTATCGAGTTCTTCTTGAATTCGAAGACGATCGAATCGCTTCATTTCTTATACTGAAAACGAAGCAAATCGTGAAATTGAAGCTGTTATGTTTTGCAAACTCATATTAGACGTTTGAATTTAATTTTTTAAACGTTCTTTAAATTAACCACGTAAATTTCCAATTCAAGGTTAGTCTTTTTATTACTGTGCTCAAATTCGAGGTTAGCCATTTAAATTTATTATAATTTATTAGATGTGAAAAAGAAAAGAAAAAACAGCATTTCTTTTTTTATTAATAATTTTTATTAATAATTAATATAATTTCAAATCGTCATATTTGCTTCAGAAATTCGCTCATGTAATCCACGTCTGCAATAAACGTGCAATATTTTATATTTTCTCTCTTTAACTTTGCCGAACCGATTTATTTGTTTGGAAAATAGAATTGTGTATAAAAAAAGCCTGATATGTTTTAATCGTTTCAATAACATTTTTGAAACGCATCTGAATCGTAGTACAGCTATCCCTTCCCCTCCTCCCCCCGATATATCTTCCTTGAAATAATTTGTTCCTTTTAACGATCGCGGTTCGTGTAGCTTCAGCAGCCAGACAGTCCGAATGGTGAAATCGATCTCAGCATGAAGCGGATAGCTGGGATAAACGACGTGTGCGACAGCATGAAGGAGCAACTGTTGATCTTAATCGAGTGGGCCAAGTGCTTCGATGAGTTCAAAGCGTTGTCGCTGGACGACCAAGTCGCATTGCTGAGGGCCCACGCGGGCGAGCACCTGTTGCTGGGGGTGGCCAGACGTAGTAGGAACTTCACGGACGTGCTACTGCTCGGCAACGATTGCATCATCATGAGGAACTGTCCTGGTATGTTTAGATGGTAGAGTTTAGATTTATTATGGGTTATACGGTGTTTTTATAGCTTCTTCGTCTCCGAGCGGAGCGAGCGGTGACAAGCGTAGAAAATTCTGGTGCGCGTAAAGTATCGCGAAAAGAACAGTTTTGCCGAAGCATCTAAAAATTTAGCTAGATACAGATCTGAAAATATTTTTGTTATAGTTCATCAAAATTATTATATAGAAGCGTTGATGACAATGTTGCAAAAAGTTATTCTAGCAACTAGTTTCGGTATCCTACACAATTATTTTGAGGACCCCAAACAAAAAATTCTTTTCAGATCTGCATTTCAGCAAAACCGTTCTTTCCGTGATATGCATGAGAAATATCTACGCGTTTTCGAAAGGAGAGCTTGGGCGATTCGTCGAACGCGGTTCTTTAGCATTTTCAGACGTTCGTCCCTTCGTTTCGGACTCGTATTCTTGACGCGTGAACGCCTGTCGACAAAGTTTCGTAAGTTCGACACCGTTCGACACCGACTTGCGCCCCGTTCACGCTTGCTGCTAACATTTGTACGCCGCGTTTCGGCTTCGCTAAATAATATTAAATATAATGGGAGAACGTGCGTGTGGGGGGAATAGGGGGATACTTGAGAACTCTCTGATTAACGCTCCTTTCCGAACGAAGATGAATATTAGGCAAATCCTGACCAGTTTTCTCTTGACGCGTTGCGCAACCACGATCCATCCATCTTGTCATGTCTCGGATATCTATTTATGTACGATCTGCAAAATACAAATAATTAATTTAAAACTTTCGCAAGAAATAAATAGAAATTAGAGAACGCTTTTATAAGAAAGAGTCTATTGCAATGAACAGGATATTTCTTCTTCTTTTGTTTCTTTATTGCAATCAGAATTAAGTTAAAATAGATTAATTTTTTTTTACAAAATGTAATTCGGTATTACGAAAATTCTTCTCATTAGGTTACATCAAGTCAAAATAGATTTGTTTCTTCGGTAAAGTGTCAATTAATCTTCTTTTTACTAGTAAATATACGCACGTGTATTTCAGATTGCATATTTATTTCCAAGGAAAATAAATCCTGATTAAGATTTATAGCTATGTATTAATCTACGAACTGTCTTCGATATTTTATCACCCGGTATTATTGAAAGCGCATGATGACATGCAGAAAGATTAATTTATTCCAACATATAAAACGCAGGAAGGAATCACGTAATTCCTCGCTTCTGACGTCGTAACTTAACAAATAGGAGTCTTTTAATGAGCAAAATACACTATTTTAAGATATATTATTTTAAAGACTCTTCGTTCTTTATCCTTTTCGAATCTCGAAACAGATACAAAAGTTTTGAACATATTTATGAATCTTACAGAAGAAATCTTACGGGAAAGAAGGATTCGCCTTTCTTCCATTTTTTAATGAATAAAGTTTGGAAGGATTGAGCTTTTCGGTAAAATATAGCAGCATTTCCCGCACGTGAAGAACGTTTCGGGAACGTTCCGACAGCATGAATATGTGGTTTCTTATCAAGCGAGCGTGCACGCGCGCGCGCGAAGATATCTTGACTGCCGTCGACAAAAGTCGACAAAATATTAGAGCGACACGTCCTTCCGCGCAGCCTATGTCAGCATTTTTTTCCCCCTGAGAATCGTGTACGCTTGAAAGAGAGCTTCTTTGTCTAAATAGCCGATTCGACGGCGACCTTCACCTTTCTGCTTACATAATTTCGCCGTCCACGTGTGTCGAATGCCGCGATTTGTTCGTGGCCGCGTACGAGACGCGACGCTTCCTTTAAAACGTTATATATCGTTTCATAATCCCATAAGTAATATAAAACCGTAACCGCATATCAATTTTAACTGACGATTTCGCCGATGACAGAAGAAAGAAAAGCGCAAGCACTGACAGAAAATGAAATAGTTTTGGCAATTATGTTACATGTGTATACTACTATATTTTTGACAACAAAATGAAATTTAAGTATTTGCAACTAGTTTTACGAAAGTAATAAAAATGAAAGTAATATTGAATAGTACTATAAAAATAAAGCCACGGCAATATAAGTGAACTATTAATTGATAGTGAAATAGCAACTCAACTATAATTACATAGTTACATAGACTTCATACAAGTAAGATACGACAACTATGTTCTTCTTTAGACAAATATTTTTTTTTATGAAACGTAATGCAAGCAGTACGAGAGCTAGAGGCTTTTTTCTATTTCTCGTAAGTAAAACGTAGGATAAAAGACACAACATTGTAAAACTTTTCACTAATATTCTAATAAAATGATTTTTTGAATGTAGCTTCAAGATGAAAGTAAATGAGAGATGTATCTCGATGGTATAATTTTTAATACAAAAATTAACTCAGTAATCTTACAAATTCTAGTTAGAGTTATATAGGTCAAAATATATTAATATAATGAGACTTGAAATTTAGTTAGAAATTACACACAGATTCTTGTTGCAACTTATCTTTTTTTTCCGTATATATGTAGAAAGTCACTGATATAGACTGACATAGGTTTTCTAAAGCGATATTCCCTTATTTCTCGAAAATTAAACATTGCACTTTATTTATACTGATAAAACATGATCTGGTCAGATGATTAAAGAAATAAAAACCCATGATTTATATTAAGATAGAGATCATAAGATAGTAATCTAATTATTCTTTATATACTGTCTCGCTATATGTTGTGTTGTACGGGACAGCATAAAATATGCATATATCAACAAAAAATGTTTTACATCGAAGTGAAAACATTCTAGAAATGTTCATATACATTAAACTTGTAGATATTTTGTACAGATGATTCTTCTAAAAGAAAAAGAATAAGAATATGTGGAATTACTGTCTATTATGTCAATTTTGGAGTTCATTTTGTTAGACGCTCATTTTGCTTATCCTATGAAAAAGTTAATTATTGCAAAATTCGAAACAGTATTATAAAAAACTTCTCCTCTGATAGAAAATACTTTCTAGTTTGTATTTATGTCTCTAAAGTTTTATTTTTAGCTTTTATTTAAGAAATATGGATCAAAAACAAAATCAGCAACTTTCTCCTGTTAATTTAATATTAATAGTTAATACTACTATATTTTCTTAGTTTATGTAACTTATTTATTGTTCTCATTACAACTTTACAATGGTTGAAGTGCTATTTGTCTTCAAATTTCTAGTTGCCTCGATTTTTTTCTCTGAGTACAGAGCGATTTATTTCGTTCGTCTATAAATAGTTTGTATACGTAAGACATGTGTCAACGATTTCATAATATTTTATCGATAAACAGGTAGGTCTTTCCTCGCATACTGGATTTATATGGTGAGTCGGGAGATATAAAAATATTTCTTGCATACAAGATTTCTCTGTCTTTTGTTTTCCTTTGTCCCTTCTCCGAAAAATAGCAAATACATTTGAGATTAGATTATGATTAAATCGACTATATGTTTGTTAATGTTTTTTTTTTCTCGATGTATACGTAAGATATGTGCGATGTATACGTAAGACATAATATTCCAATATTAGTGCGTTTTTTTTATATATTTACATAATATGTTACAAATATTTACGTAATTTTTATATAATCGTCTTACATGCTTTTGTACTAAACAAAAACCACGAAAATAAATATTGAATGAGAATTAATTTTACTTGAACATTTACAATTTTCTTTCGATGCATTTGTTTGTCAATTCTAATCATCATGATGTTTCAATCTTTTTATAAGTCTTTCTGTAAGTTGGAGTATTTTGTGAAACAGACGGGTGGTTCTCGTAATGCAATATTCTTTTTTTTTCTTTCGAAATTATCACTTTATTACATTACGAGGACAAGTGCATTACGCACGACGATATTATTATGTGACTGATAAAAGAAACGCCATGTCACGTCATTTATTGTTGCGAGCTAATTATATTTTACAATGTAAAACATTTTCGGACGTTATCTTTGTGATTAACTTTACTTAATGAAAGGAAGTTTGGTGTAGAGGGTCATGTGCGAAGCGACTCGTTCAGTTCGAAATCTTCCTAATTATGATAAACGTAAGTGCGCGATTTAGCGAATCTTATTGTTTTGTCAACAATCAAATTTCAACTTCGCGCTGAACAATAAAAGCTGAAACTGCAAATAAGATCCGGATTTACTGATATAATAATTAATTGTTTTTGATTATTCAAGTTCGAATATTTGAACTATCCGGATAAATTATTGGATAATATTCGAAGAGTGAATTTACTCGAATCTGCGAATTTGTTAATTCAAATTTGAATTATTTACTTTAAAAGATTTAACACAGAGAACTAATTGCTAAGTTAGCTAGAACTTGTATTTAGCTATTTCTGCTTCTTTCACTGACTCTGAAAGAGTTTTTCACAGTGGAAAATAATATTACAACCAGAAGAAGCTATCTCTCTATCTGAGTATATGAATCAATAAATATTTCTTTTTAAAATCAGAAAATGCTTAAATTCAATTTTCTTGCTTTTATAGATTTTCAGTATAAATCATATTTGTTTTCACTAAATCTTTTTACATATCTTTTTATATAATAAATTTATATATAATTTATATGTAATGTCAATAAATTTTAGCAAATTGCTTTTCGCAATTAGTTCCTTGTCCAATTTTTTGTAATTTAAAATCCGAATTTACGAATTCGTGAATTTAATTGATAGATTATCAAGATTCAGATTATAATTTAAATATGGATTTGACTAATTGGATAATATTATTTTGGATAATTTGGGGATATTATGTTATCGGAATAAATATAATTTCCCCCGCTATATTTATATAAGTCCTAATTCACACCGGAGGAAATTTTTGCTCGCTTATAACATAATAATGAATCATAATGCGCGTAATGAAGCGTAATGCAGTGTAATGCTGCCAGTCTACTATTTTATTAACTGAACGTTTCGTCTGTTTTTTCGTTGCATGATTATGGGGCTTAGGTGGTTGACTGAGTCCGGAATTCGTGTGTTGTGTGCTACTTCAAAATGTACGTCAATGCATGAACACTGATTTGGTTTGGCGATACATATTAGGTTGGTGGCAAGAGGTTTTTATTTGTTCGTTCGTATTTAAACAAAATCGAAAATCGAATATTCAACGAAATCGATGCTCTCTTTTCAGAAAACAATTTTTTAATTTTCTCTTGAAGGAAAAGATTCGTTAATGAAATTTGACGGAGAAACAAATCTCTTGCACCGATTTAGTAATATCTATCGCAGATATTCTCTTTTTCTTTTTTTATTCCACCGGACTCAGTTTCTGTGAAATGTATGAAGGAACAACGGCATAATCGCGTCTATCAGTAATATCATTGCGATTTATAGAGGGGAGCAATCAGCAGGACCTGGACATCAGCAAGGTGGGCATCAGAGTGATGGACGAGCTGGTGAAACCGTTTCAGAAGATCAAAATCGACGATACGGAGTTCGCTTTTCTCAAAGCCATTGTGTTCTTTGATCCGAGTGAGTGCCCCGTTTATAAATTCGAGGGATCGCCGCGACAATTCGACGATTCGTCACGCGGAATCGAACGGAATAGAAAAACATTGCCGCGATAGACAATAAATGCGTGCCGTTAATATAGATCGAATATGATCTCATTCGCAGTAATTTCTACGCTCTTGCGATCAATTCGGTCTCATTGAGGCAATCACGCCTCGCGGTTTCGCCAGGCTTTCGTAAACAACGCAAATCATCGCTTATTTTATAGATATCGATGAGGCAGAAAGGAAAAAAATCATGCATCTCAATTCGGGTCAAGATTTAATAAGCCGATTAAATTGCGTCGTGCATACTCTTCATTCAATCAATAATGTACAATTAACGCGGATCAGAGTTGAGAATCATCGTGTTGAACGACTCTTGAGTAACCCGATCTTCGTGATCGGAGACAATCACACTTTTTCTATATTCTCTCTATATTCTTTACAGACGCGAAAGGACTGAGTGATCAGAAGACGGTCCGGGAGTTGCGCCACAACATCCAGATAAAGCTCGAGAATCACATCAGCGATCACCGTTGCGATTTGCCAGGACACTTTGGCGACATCCTACTGATGTTACCGGCTCTGCAGTCGATCTCGTGGCAGATGGTCGAGCAGATCCAATTCGTCAGGCTGTTCGGGGTGGCGCACATCGACAACCTGCTTCAGGAGATATTTCTGGGCGGCACCACGTCGGAGATGAACGGCACCGCCACCCCCTTGCCGATCTCAAATACCGCGCCGGGCAGTTACATGAGCAGCAACGAGAGCCCCAGCAGCCCCCTAACGCCGGCGAACACCGGCAATCTGAGCCCGCAAACCGATCAGATGCCCGTCATGATCCTGAGGGATCTCACGCCGAATCAGGACTTTAGATACTTCAAGCAGGAGCCCAGTCTCGAGCCCGAGACCGGCTTCTGACTAGCTGCGTTCTGAGAACTGAGCTCACCGTTGGATAGCCAACGATGTTCTGCTCAAAAAAATTGTTGCTCAATTAACAGCGCGTATTATGTTAGTCGAATCAAATGTGATTGTTGGCATTGATCCATGAAATAAGGTGGGAGTGAGAGGAAGAGACGAAAGATCCGATACGTGTTGTGCGAGAGAAGTTAGCGCAAAAGTAGGGGAGACCGGGGCAAGTTGGCATACGGGGGTTGGTTGTCAAAAGCTTATAACTCAATCAATATGTGCCAGAAAATTCTTTTTTTTATACTGTAGATTGCTAACGTAATATTAATTTATGGTGTAAAATGATGCGCCAAAAATATCGCGTATATTAACTTACAACTTATTAAAAAATGAAGTTGGCGAGTAAACTTTTCTGACCTCCTATTTTGTCTTTTGTTAGTTTTTGGCATTACCAAATTTCACAATTCGCAATTTCATTGCAATCGTAGAAAATAGCATGTCTTCAATAAGTTTTGGCTGATTGAATAATCATTATTGTAACAAAATTTATGAATAATCTCTTACTAAAAAAACCATATGGAGTAGATTGCCCTATGATCTTTTCTATCTATTCTTCGAAAAAACCGCGACATTGATTTGAACAGTCGTTCAGAAATTATGTGAGTTAAATTGTAATGATGGTACGAAAATAAGAAAGGAAGACAGTTAAAGATAAAATTCCATCTGATATTATTTTAGAAGCTGTTAGAGCAGTGAAAATATACAATTTATTTATCCGACAAGTCACATTAGAATTTAATATAAATTACCGTGCATTAAATGGTTATTACAAAAAATCCTGAATATGTAACTACCAACCTTGGAACGTGTGACAATCAACCCCAAGTAGTTAAATGTCACATTTTTCACAGTTTTATTTAAAATTAAATAATTTATTTACAATGATATATTTAAGAATAATATTTTTTTATAATACCTAAGGGATATAGATTTTAACGTATATAATGTTTCAAAATCTTATATCCACTTTTTTCTAAAAATCAAAAACTGACAACCCGCCCTAGTCTCTCCCAGATTTATACGATTGTAAAAATTTAACGACGCGGCACGCTATGATTACATTTCCTAGTTGCGCTAATTGTGACTAACCAAGGCCCACGCACAGATGACAATACAATTAATCACCAATCAAGACAAATGTGATAAGCGATAAGATCATCTTGCCATTACTATGTTACTTGCTATTATTATTGTCGCGACGTCGGGCCGTTTTCAAAATCCGGCTGGAGGTCGAGGATAATGCGTGTAGTACAATCGTGCAATTGATAATAATAATCATTAGCGACTAACTTGGAGCAGGGAACTGAAATCGATGCAATCGCGGTGAATTCCCATTGGTATGCAAAAAGAAAGGACTCCTAGCCTTGTTATAACTGATTGTATGTGACTAACATTAGTAAGGATCGGTTTTCTATGTTTACGACATCGGAACTCGAATTCAGCGAGACAATATCAATTTCGAACCCTGATTTAGATAAAATAGGTAGAAAGTAAGGCCGTATCCAATTATTTTTGTACATACAGAAATATATCTGCAAATTGAGTTGAGTAAATAGATGGAAACAATAGGAAACATCAAGCATTGATGTGATGAGAAATATATATTATTTTTTTCTACTATTCTGCTCAGTCCGAATCGGATGAATAGCGTTATTGTAGTTCGTAATGTAGTGTAAATAGCATGATGCAGCAAAGTATATAACAATATGTATAACATTCCAAGTATAGCTATATCAATATAAGCGTTATAGATAGTCTTAAAATAGCTGGGACGCGCACTAACGTAATCATCAAGTGTGAGTCCCCTGCAAAATGAAAAGTGCGCCATTGCAATGCAATTTACCATTAGCAGTAGTGACGAGGAGTGCACAGGCATTGATTTATTTTGCGCGTGCGAATGTCAAACCGGTCTGCCATAGCGGCTGTGCGGCCTAATCAAAAAAATGTGCTAGTGCATCACGATGTTAGTCTTTAGCAAAATGTCAACGCTGACACTTATGGCCGGAGAGAAAGCAATAGCATAATAATCAGATAACAAGATAACAGATAAAGTTAACGAGATAGAGAAATATAACGAGTGCGAATTATGATAATATGATGTAATACAAATACACGTCGATTGTATAAACGTGCATCAATCGCCTGGGGACTTGAGTTATAATTACGGTACGCGAGAACAATTGTGAACCATAAGAATAATTTCGTGTAAATATGACTCGAGACAGACTAGCGAATCGTTTCTATTTTGCAAATACTCGGCAGGTCTGATAAGAGTAGACCTTGATCTAAAAAAAATTTACGTAACGTAAATTACGCAACATACATGCGTTAGATAATCAAAATCTGCAAATAATTTTGTTTGCAACTTTTTTCTTTGCTTAAATTTGGCTTTTTGTTTGTTCTAATAATTTTACGCCATATTTGCGTTATATTCTGTATGGTTCTTCTTTATATATAAATAAAGTTTTATAACATATAGTACTATAAAATATATAAAAAGACACATTTTAATATAAGATACCGCAATTAGATACCGGCAAATATATATTTTATATTTTTGTACGAAGAGTTGTTTAATAAACATTAACGTTTAATGTAAGGTATAAATTAGTGCAAAAGAAACGCGCGATTATATATATAATAATAAAACGATTCCACTGGAAAGTGTAATATAAATGTTTCATTGCACATAACTATTAAGATATTTTAACAAGTTTTAGTCATGGGTTGTGAAATAGATATTATCACCTTTTGTTATACGATTCCTTATATATTGTTGACAGTTCGCGAATGTGACTGATTCCATACGAAATACGTATGTATATATACACACATATATATATATATATATATATAAAATTTTTATTTGTTATTTAATAAGTTACACAGATATATATTTGTATCTTTAAAGGGATATGTAGTTTCAATGTATAAGATAATAAATTTTATTTAATATTACAATCGCGTTCGTTATATTAATTGTATAAAAAGTTAATAATTACAGTACTTTATTTTATCACATATATCAATGCACGTTTGTGTGCAATGTATGTTTTAATCCAGTTCACAATCCGTTCGTTTTCGCTTCTTAAGATTCACGGCACTCTGTGAAGTTTCAATAACGCACGAACCTTTTCTTAACCATTCATTCAGTTGTAATTTGGCCTTCCTGCCTGTAAGGAACAAGTCTCTCTCTAATCTCGGTAACAAACCATTAAGCATAGGGTCGGAAACAGGGTTTTGTGCCCAGTCCATGACTAGTCTAAACCGTGATCTGAAGGTCTGAAAGACACAATTAAATAATGAATATAAGTCAGTTAACAAATAGAGTTAAAGTTAACATGATATCACTTACTAATAGTAAACTGTCAATTATCATTTCGCAGTCGCGATTGTTGAACTTTCTCAAATACATTCCCAGTTCGTAATAATATGGATTCCATTTATTCAGTATGACGGTACAAGCGTCTGCTAATAAAATTTCTCTGCAATACATGTACAAGAAACAAGCTGTTAGAAAATTCTCCTTAACAGAAATTACATCTACTATCTATCAGTATCTACTAGTAGATGCGTGTACACACCTGTAGCCTTCCTTGTATGTTTTGGGTATATCTACACTAACTATTGATTCTTTCACCTTATTCAACGGTTGCACCAACCATAGTGGAAGTTCCAACTTTGTACCTGGTTTTAGATCCTCTGATTCGGAGGAAAGGTCCAGAAAACCTATACACGATTTAATGTAAAAAAAGTAATCATATGTACAAGAACAAAATTCTATTTTCTATGCAAAACAAATATAATATGAAGGATAAAACATCTGATTTCTAGAAGTTAAATTTTATTTTGCAACTTTTATTATAATTTTAAGCTAAAAGCTTAACTAATAACTGTATTATGTAGGAATGCTTCTTCTGTGAATAAAAGAAATACAATTCTTCTTTGTTCTTGTTATTATCATTTTATATTTAGGATTAAT
The DNA here is from genome assembly GCA_037157785.1 of Cephalotes varians. Lineage (NCBI taxonomy): Eukaryota > Metazoa > Arthropoda > Insecta > Hymenoptera > Formicidae > Cephalotes > Cephalotes varians. The sequence continues at coordinate 369,705 of JANQDE010000052.1, forward strand.
GAATAAGTCTGTGTTTCAATATAAAAAAAGTTATGTGATAAAATCTTGAGAAGCTTACCCAAACGAGGTAGCGTAACTTCTACCTTGCACGATATTCGTTCCTCCGTACATAAAATATCCGTCAGGGAAAAATAATCTGGCATGTAACTGTAAGACAACGTCATTCTTCCTTTTCCAATATTATTTTGAAAATCCCTGATGAAGTCGCATCTGGTTGCACCTGCCGATCGACAATCGGCGCCTCTTACGAAACGATGGCGTATCTCTTCACTTCTTTTTCTTCTTCTTTGAAAAGAGGCATTGATTAGCATGGAACGGTAATGTAGGTAACATATTGACATTTTTACCTACAAGATCGCTTTAATGCCGAAGTTACATGTCAACAACAATGCAGCAGATGGAGCTGGTCAAGCGATATTTTTCAATATTGCAATACTGCTATTATATCTACAATTTCAATTAGCATATTTAATTTGCATTGTAATGCGAATCAATAAACGCTTTATAAGGCAAACGTATAGCATATATTTATTATTAAATGTGAAAAACGTATGAATGCAAAAGTATAAAGAACAGAGCGAGTAATCTGTTCGATCTTGGCGCGTGAAGTTAACCGCGAAAGTCAAAGCCCTTTCGCCAACTTAACGCGTTATCATTCACGGAACGCGCCGGACGCGGGACATGTCGTCTCCGAAACGAGTGGCGTCGCAACTGACAAAATTGGTAAGCGAAACTTGCATTAATATCGCATTTGACTATTATTATAATACAGATTTGATATGCGTACATTGATAATTCGTTCGAGCGCGTATTCGCAATACTCGTTCGATCGAAAATCGAGATATTTAGACTGCGTTCGGGGAGATGCTATTAGCGCAATTTAGCGCTGAAAATCTATAGTACATCTTTCGTGCATTGTAGATTTTCAGCGTTAGCAGCGTCTCCTCGAACGCATCCTTAGCGTCACCGCGCCGCCGCGTCGTCGCGTCGCTACGTCATCGCGCCGCCGCGGCGCTTTTGGCGCGTGAAGTTGTCCGCGCGAGAAACGAATATATCGCGTCGCCGCTCCGCCATATTAATTGCATTCTTAATTCATTTGCAGAACGCAGCGGACACGGAAATCGGCTCCTGGACGAGCGACATCACAAGACGTTTAATCGGTAAGAAAACCTATAATTTCGCGTTTATTATTTGTCGCAATATTGAATTATTGCATGATATAATTTCGGGCGTTGTATAATGATATCTAGTCTAACGCGTAAGTCTTGTTCGTGATATTGACCGCGCGGAAGATAAAACTCCTTCTCCATCTTAGATACATTCACACATTTGTGTTCTCATTTTATTTGTGAAATATTGCGGGTATCAAACATCGTATGGTCTAATTTTTCTTTTATTGCATGATTAATTGATTAATATCGARATTCTTGTATAATCCGTGCAATTATTATATCAGATGATTAGTTGTAACCGCGTTTTAATTGTAACTAATGAATTGTAACCAATAATTTGTTTGTTTTAGCGAATCGATGTTGTACCACGAAGAAATAGAAATGAAAGAAAAGAAAAAAGGAAATGAAACCGGGGCGATGATCAAGGATCGCGAGGTAAGCATATTTCGTAATCTATTTTAATATTCATTCCTGATAGAAATTGTTCATTTGCCTTGTAGTATACACATTGATGTAGTAACATCACATTTTAGATCTGTGAAATATAATTGCATAGTGCATGTAATACACATTGTTTAATAAAATATGTTGTATTTAAACATTTTTTAAATATATTTTTAGTAAAGAGTACTTATGATATGGTTAATAATAACAAATATATATAAAATATTTCTACTTATTTAAGATTTATAAGAATTTAAATTATGTGACTAATAGATATTTTTCTTATCAAATTTTATATATTGTAAATTGAAATTAGGAATGAGATTACGTGCGTGCACAAAAAAATTATTTTTTAAAATATTTATTGTAAACATTTTTACATTATAGATCAATGTTTTACTTACAACTTTGTTGTTGCGCATCGTAAATCAGTGTAATCTGAGACAAGGAGTCCTTAACTTGCGAAGAAGTAAAGAAGAAAGCTTGACAACTGAGGGAAGGAAAAGGTCTAGGAAAGACATCGAGCACCGGTGGAGCAACTTTGCGGTAAGCATTATTGCTTAGTCATTTGTTTCCATTATTTATTTAATTCCGTTAACTTATTGAATTATATTACTTTGATGATTAATAAAAATTAGAAATAATAATTAATTTAAAAAATTATCATAAAATTTTATAAAAGTTTACTTTTATATAGATCTCTTTTAAAAAACGTATATCATGTATCATTTAAAAAATCATTAAAAAAATATATGTTTAACTCAAAGGTGATTAAAAAATTCTTTGCGTGTAAAAATTATTTTTTGAATTATCTTGCAACTTATTATATAATTTGAATTTCACATTTATATGTTACAGAATCATCGTAGCTACGTGGTTAATAACTCCACTGTTGCGCATCGGTTGGGTAAGTGACGAATTTTTTATAATAGAGTAACAAATCTGTGAAACTTATATTACATGTACTACATGTACATATTCTACCTATATAATACTTTCACAGATTCGTTGCCCTAAAATGAATAGATTAAATCAGATTAGACTGAATAATTAATCCTGGAGCACTATCATTTATTGATTTATTATTCTTTTATGGGAGCATTCTTCCTTCACTCACTTATATTACTGGTGTGGCTAATGTTCGTTGCAAAACACATCGCAGAATTCTAATCGTGAAATATATTAAATATATTATTCGCTTAAAATTCAAAAATATATTATTGAAAAACTTTTATATACAAAGCATTTTATATATTTTATTATCAAATGTAAATATTTATTAAAGTTTTTCTGGTGCATTAATATCAGTCTATTAAATTTATTACTAAATATTATTACATTTTTAAATTAATTACATTTTTAAATTTATTTTTAAAGTAATTATTGAGAGAAATATGGAAAAAAATAAAGAATGAAAATAAAATTTTACAAAAAATAAAATGACATTCTTCAAATAAAAAATTCCATTTAAGTTTTCTCATAATATCTATTTTTCATGAACAGTGAAGATTTAAAGAACATTTTTTTTTTTTTCATATATTCAAAAATAATTAAGAAAGTAATTTTCTATAAAAGCAATGGAGATTACACAATTGAAGAAATGATAAATAATTAAAGAAGTAGTTATATGTAGATAAGATAATAAAAGATAATAAATTAAATAATAGTATAATAAAGAATTTTCTTACAACTAAATGTATATTTTCATTTTTCGTTCTGTATTCTATTCTAAATATTTTCAAGATTAAATATTACATAAATTAGCAAAAAAGTACATGTACATATAAATTTATTATTTATCACAAATTAATGAAAAATATTACACAATTGGAAGTATAATAAACCATACTTATGTGTTAATTTTATCCTAATTTTATAATCTATCCATTTCGTAGTTTGACTCGTATTAATAAATAAAATAAAATGACGTAAGATCCAGTGAATATTTTATTATGGAATAACTTTTTATGTAAAATTATCTTGAAATTAATAATTAATTATGATAAAATAGATAATGTGATTTGAAATATGTATTTCTCTGATATGTCGATATTGAACATAATTAATGACATTTATTAATTTTAACATTTGCAATATAATAACGCGCGAAGTAATTATGTAATTATATATGAAAATTTATTAAAGATAAATGTCATGTAAAAACTTGATAAATTCGTTATATTGGTTGCAATATTAATTGCATGAAAAAGTCATTGCTTGGATCTAACGTCATTCATATTGGATATTTCATTTAATATCTGAGATGAGATCAAGTAATGGTTTGTGATTTGGTTTGCGGTTCGGTTCGCGATTCAATTTGTTGTGTGTCTATTCAATGATTAATTTTTAAACTTTTGTTGTTACGTATTTCCGAATTACTCTATTTAAATTCAGATATTCGAGATACAATTGCGACAATTTAGATTAGAACGCCATTAACGTAAGACTCATTTCATTCTTTGATAATATAATTTTTTTTATTTTCTATTACTTTGATTCTTGATCGAAGAAGTTAATGTGCGTATTACTAAGAAATTAAATTCAAAATTAAGTAAAATATAATTAGTATTCGATTAATAAACGTGCTCGTTTATCTTTTTCCAATTAATGTACTCTTGTTAATCATAACGCTTCGTAATCGATCATAACATTATAATCATCTATCGGCATTGTAAGTCGGCAACGAGACATGGTTTGTCTCCTTCTCTGGCTGACATAAAAGCCAGAATGGATTTGGCCAGATGCAACGCAAAAGGTAGGTCCAATGGATCTGGCCAGAAAAAATTACTAGAAACTATGTTACATCACATAAGATAAGGTCTATATTGAAATAAAATAAGATAGATGCATATCTGTGGAATACGGTATGCTAAATAAAATTGAAAATTATATGTTACAATATTATAATTGGGTGGATTAATAATCGGGAGGGTAACTTGCTCGCAAATTAAAGTGCGAGTTTTTAAATTATTTTTTAAATTATTGCCTATTTCTTCCATATTTTTCAATCTCTGTTAAGTTATCTTGCTGGATTTTATCAACATCCAATAGGACACTAGCTTAGATAATGTGTCCTATTATTTCCACTTATCATATCATACGGATAGGAATATTCATGAATAGAACGTAAGATGCATAATTAAATAAAAATACGGGTAGGCAGGAAGATAGACAAGAAATAAACGGATAAGTAGACTAAAAATAACTTAATATTTCAAAAATTAAAATGCTGCAAATTAAATGATATTTAACGCCGCAAAATTAAGTTTTTTTTTTAAATTGAATACAGTTAAATTACACAATAAGTTACAATATGTAGATAGGAATATGTAATTGGTGAGTACATATGAACAAAAGAATAGATAGAAAAATAAACAAGAAATATGAATAATAATGCATGAAATATATATTTATTGATTTAAATAACAATGGAAATAAAAGAAAAGACGATAGGAATCAGCGCAGTAAGACATGTGCAATTTTATATAAGAATAATTTTAATAACGAAATATACAAATCGACGTATACAATAAAATTCCGTAATATAACGAATTGGACGTTTCGACTCGGGCCTTCAGTGAAGGTATGAATTAGTTACAAAATTTTCAAATTCCGCATAACTATTAAGCCTATTATATGCAAATTGTTGCAGTCCGAGATGGATAACTCGACAGTCTTGAAACTTTTTTAATGTTTCTTTGTCCAACACAGTTCTATAGCTGAAACTACCGCCATGCTGGACATCAATTTATATATGTCGTATTCATTTATTAAAATTATTCTTATATATTGTAGAATTTATCGCGCTGACTCCTCCTACCACTCTTTCTTTTGTTGTTATTTAAAATTTGAAAGTTCGATTTTTTTCTCATTATATTATATTTTTATTGATTTAGTTTTATTCTCAATCTTTTACCCTTTACTGACTTTTAATTAATTCTGGTGGAATGATCAATCGAAATGAATTATTTTATCGCCTTACATTAAAATTTACATGTTAAATGAAAAATGAATATATGAATGAATATGCTAATAAAGTTTGAAATTTAGAGGTTTGGTCTTAGATGTAAAGGATATGCAGATGTAATAATTTTGCAGTTACATAAATTTTAATTACATAGTTTTACATAAATATAAAAAGCATCACAAATTGCATATGTTTATAATATGCGCGCAAACGATTTTTATTTTAATTTTGTTTTAATATAGAGAAATTAAAAAATGATAAAAATCTATATATAATCAATATAAATAGATATTATATTATATAAAATATATCCATAAATGTTTTCTTTTTCTTATATAATCTCTGTCCATATATATGTATAAGAAAAGTAATTAGAAAAATAACTTTTGCATTGTTTTCATAATTACTATGTATAATTACATATACAATTCTATATATTATATATGATTGTATATGAGCAATTTTTTCTTTCATTTTATCAATCATTTTCTATAAAAAAATTAATTAGTCTTTTAATCATTTTTCAATTCTTCTTATTTTTCCTGTGTCGAACAAGAGAAAGAAAACCCGTGTACATGAACATATTTTATAGATTATTTATATTTATATTTGATTATATATAGACTTCTTTTATCGTGTTGATTCATCATATGATACATCATTTATATCTAATTATCTAGAAACTTGTAATTTTTTAATTGTATTATTCAATTTTCACTCCGCAGTTAGTCAAAGATGTCATGATGACACCGAATTTGTTAGCCGTCAAGTCTTGCGAAAGAAACGAAATACGTCTTTCTGACATGTGTGGTTGGCACCAAATGTACGCGTATCTACCATCACCAATGTCCGTATATTTCCCGTACATTCCATGCCTTTGTGCTATTAAGCAAATTTCATCCAGAAAGTAATACGATAAGTTTAACAATTGTAATAATCTTTGGTTCATGTCAATGGAAGTCTGTGAAAAATATGCGTAAATGTAAATATAGTTTTTTCGACAAAGAATGATAAAAACGTCAACAAAAAAAATAAACAATTTATAAAAAGATAACGCGATTACAAATAAATATGTAAAAAAATTAATTTATCTAACAAAATAAAATTTTTGAAATTCGCGTATTCTCTAAATCGGAATCAGTGTGTTATTTACTGATTTGCAGTGCTATATTTATAACTGTGATCATTAGTGAGTATTCATCGTCTTTAGCGATTTTAATTAAGAGGGAAGCACTTTCATTTATCAAAATCAGTGTATTTTCATCGAAAGACAGTGCATATTTCACTGATTAGTATAGTCATAAATATTGCATTGAAACTAGTGAAATTTCACTGATTTCGATTTAGAAAGTAGTAAGACTCACCATTAATATATGATGTTCTAGCAAAATATTCAAACGTTGCCGTTCGATATTAGATTCATTATTTGTGTGGACGCTAAGTCTTCGGAATACATTACTAGCCATGTTTGTTGCCAAGTTAATGTAGTCAAACATATAATTGACAGCTACAGGATTGATCCTTATTAGCTCCGCCAATTGCTGCATTTTAATTTCTAGTAGTGGCGGATACTTTGAGTCAACTAGCAGAATCGTTTCACTCGATATATTAGTGAACCGTTTAATTGTATTGTAGTGACTCTCATATCGTATTTCTATTATTGAACCGAATGTGCACACGATCACGGCGGACGAGTCAATCTTGCAAGAAATTTTGTTGCATCTTGTAACATACACACATATGCTTTTGCAATCGCGGTCATCGAAATTATCGTGAGCACCGTTCTGCAGACGCGACCAATGTAAAAAGCACGCCGCGAGGCATACCGCTGATGGTGTCAGACAGATGAAATCCGTGTCCATCATTAATTCCGTAGATAATTCCACACGGAAAGATGTCAGCTTGAATTCCTTTGCGTTAGTTATATAGATGAACAAATAAAAGAATATATGTACAATTAGCTTCTGATTCTCTGTGCTATAGAAATGCGAATTACAGGTGATAAATTGTAGCACTTGTTCGTACAATCGCTTCATATCCGTTTTACAACGATGATAGAATACTAGAAACTGCTGCAAAGGTATGCTTAAGAATAGATTGATTTGTGAGAACTTTAATTGAATAACGTCCTCCGTTAACTCAATGAATATCAGCCTGGTACGTAAATTTATGGCAGCTATTAGACCACTTTTACCATACGTCATCGCGTACTCTCCGAATAAAGTCAAGTTGCTTGGTGCGGATATTTTGAATTGAATCATTTTCACAAATATTAATTATTTAAAGTCTTCCTGCAAAAGAGAAATCTGCATTGTAACTTTTATTACATTAAGTTGACACAACATGTGAACATTAATTAAAAAATTTGAATGTAATTCAACATTTTGAATTGATTTTATTGTTCTGGTATTTACAATGATTGAATCTCGATTCTTTATCAAGATCTTATACATGAATCTAAATTAAATATTTTTGTATCATAACAACGAGGGCGACAGACAGAGAGGAAGAGAGGAGGGGGGAGAGAGAGAGAGAGAGAGAAAATAATCACAATTATTTTTGAAGACTTTACGCGCGCGGGCGCACACACACACGCACACGTGCGCGCACGCACACACACAAATCGGAATTCAATATTATCAATTATTGCAACATTATATTAAAATTTATTAATATGTTTTAATATCAAGGATAATTAATACTTTAATGTGTAACTAGTAACATGATACATTCTCTTGTTACTTACTTGATAAAATAAATGGACGTGATGTATAATTGTGCTTTTGTTGAAATAGATTAGAAATTGATTATTTAAGTAATGCTTTTTATTTAAGTAAAATTGTCTACTTAATCACTATCATTTCTTTATTGATCACACGATCAAGAGTCAATACTGAACGGTCAAATGCGAGAGGCAATAACATTGGCTACATAAAATATGTACACATTTACGAATTTAGCTTTAGGTTTTGACCCATTATCCTTGAATTCTCTCATTAAAATCATCAATATATACAGGGTAGTGCAATAAAAATAGAACATTCTAATATTTTTATTAAATTTGTGTAACAAAAAATCAGTGAATTTATCAACACATAAAAATTGAACTTCTTGGTTTCGATTCTGCTCCTCGGCACGCACATATGCATTCATCTRTTTTTTTTAAATTATTATGTTCATGTAAATATAAAAAGTGCAATTTTATTATATATGCCAAAAATTTTTTATTTTTATTTTGACATAAAAAAATATTAATTTTATTACATTATTTAAATATATTATAGTAAATTATATTAATAATTTTATAAGAATACTTCACATAATTTTTATTATGTAAAGTATTCTTATAAAAGTTGAGAAATCGGATTTGCCTTAGAGCTCTTTTGAAAATTTAATTGTAATTTAACATTTAGTTTTTCTTCTGAATCGCTTGTTTTGATTTTTGCAATTGACAACGAGAATTAATGATCATAATTATTTTCCATTAAAACATTATGTGCAAGCTTGAATTAAATATTAATTATTGCAACATTGTATTAAAATTTATTAGTTCTTTAATCAAAATGAATTAAAATATATTTTTATAAATATTCTGAACATATTCTAGAAATAATACATTATTATTAAAAATAGGAATGACATAGATTTTATATTGAAATAGATAAAAAAATTGATAATTTAACTAATCATTACAGCGTTAATTTATCTATTGCTTTCGACAATGTTCACAAAATCAAAAGCCTCTCTAGAGTCACTAAAAAAGATGATTAAATGTGAAAAGTAATAACATTTGCTATATAACATATGTATTTATGAATCCAACTTTAATTTCTTTAAGTCTTCAATTCTCAATTTGTATAGAATAATACAATAATACAGTAATACAATGAATCACTTTAATAATTTTATCTCATTGATGTAATAAAAAATCAGAGAATTCCTATATATCAGTGAAGCTTAGACATCGGGATTTCAATGTAAAGAACTCTCCCCAAATTTATCTTATTTTGTTTTTAAACTATTATCTTCGTAATTGCATTACGTAATTGCAAATATAAAAAGTACAAGTCATCTATTGTTTATGAATAAAGACATTTTTTATTATTTTTGTTAACATTGAAAAATATTTACTTTAATACATACATAATACATTATTTATATTTAGTCATCTACATCAAGTATAAAATTTTAATATTCAACTTTCACTCCTTGACAAGCCACAGTTGTTTTCGTGACGTCGAAATTATATGCCTTCAATTCAGCTGAGAGATTCAAAATGCGTCTTATTGACGCGTTTGGCAGACACCAAATGTATGCATATCTACCGTTGCCAATGTCCGTATATTTTGCGTAAGTTTCATGATTTATTGCTACTGAGTGAATTCTGTCCAGTTGGAAATGTGATACATTTAACAAATGTAATAATCTCTGGGTCATGTTAATGGCAATCTGTGAAAATATAAATTTATATAATAAATGCGAATAAAGATTTTGACGGATAATCATAAAAAATTATATATAAAAACATACAATAAGATATGAGTTGAAAGTATGAAAAAAAAGTCACACAAGAATATATATAATATATTATATAGAATATATTTTATGAAATAATTAAATAATGGATAAACAATATATACTATATATAAAACACAGAACATTTTCTAAAATTTATGTAATAGGAAAATCTTACTATTAATATATTTCTAACTCACTACTATTAAATTGTATTGCGTCATAAGAATCAAACGTTTCGTTCCCAAACTAAATACATGATTTGTGAAGGTAGGGGCAAGTTTTTGGAATGCATTAGAAGCAATGCTTGTTGCAATGTTCATAGTGTTAAAGATACTATCGGTAACTTCGGGATACGTATTCACTAAATTTGTCACTCGTTGCGTCTGAGCTTGCAGATTTTGGTTCTGTTTTGAGTCGATTAACAAAATCGTCACATTTAGCATGTCAAAGAACGGAATTCGTTGCATCGTCTCTCCAATTTGATGTTGTATTATCGAGCCATATGTGCATGCAGCCACGGCGGCCGCCTCGGATTCATAAGAAATTTTTTCGCAATGTGCAGCGTACGAATAAATCTTGTCGAGATCGTTGTTATCGAAATCATCGATAGCACCCTTCTGCATATTTGACCAACGTAAAAGACACGCAGCGAAACATACTACGGTTGATGCCAGACAGACAGAATTCGTATCTATCATTAATTGTGTGGACAAATTCACGGAGAACGATTTTATATTAATCCTCTCCTTATGAGAAATATAAACGAGCAAATAAATGAATACTTGTGCAATTGTCCTTTGATGCTTTGTGCGAAACCCAGAATGATTCAAAGTGATAAACTGTAATACTTGATCATGCAACGCATTATTTTCGTCAAAGGTGCAGTTTTGATAAAAGTCTAGAAACTGCTGTAAAGATATGTTGAAAAGTAGACTAAGTTGAAGAAATTCCAATTGAATAAAGCCCTTTGAATCCAAGTGCGATAATTCGTTGAATGTTAATGTGGTACGTAAATTTATGGCAGCTTGCAAACCTATTTTACCATACTTTACCACATGTTCTCCAAATAAACTCATCTTGTTTGGTGCAGATAGTTTAAACTCAATCATACCTACAAATAATAATTTTTATCATGTACATCCTAAAATATTCTTGTAGAAGTAGAGTAATTTGATTATCTATCTTTTATAAATAATTAAATTCACAGTGTTACATTGAAAAATAAATCTAAATTTAATTTAACATGAAGATTTTTAACTTTTTTGATATTTACAGAGAGAGAGAGAGAGAGAGAGAGAGAGAGAGAGAGAGAGAGAGTGTGTGTGTGTGTGTGTGTG
>JANQDE010000052.1:381232-485233 GCA_037157785.1 Cephalotes varians
GTGTGTGTGTGTGTGTGTGTGTGTGTGTGTGTGTGTGTGTGTGTGTGTGTGTGTGAAAATAAATAATTACAATTATTTTTAAAGATTTTACACATGCACGCGCACACACACACACATACACCAAGCCAGAATTCAATATTATCGATTATTGCAACATTGTGTCAAAATTTATTAATATGTTTAAATCAAGAATATTAATATGTATTTAATGTGTCAGAAAATGATACATTATCTTTACTTACTTGATAAAATAAATAGATGTGATGTATAATCGTATTTTTGTTGAATAGATTAAAAATAATTACTTAAGTAATGCAATCGTCTACTTAATCTCTGTCGTTTCTTTAATAATGACGCGATCAAGAGTCTTCCTAGAGTCTATATTGAACGGTTAAATGCGAGAGGCAATAAACATTTGTTATGTGAAATATGTACACATTTACAAATTTAGCTTTAGCTGTTGACCTTTATCCTAGAATTCTCTCTTTAAAATCGTCAATATATACAGAATAGTGCAATAAAAATAGAATATTTTAATATTTTTATTAAATTCGCGCAACGAAAAATCAGTGAATCTATCGACGCATAAAAATTGAACTTTTGATTTTGTTTTCGGCATGCACATGTATGTTTACCTATTTGGTTTTTTTAATTATTACGATTACGTGAATATAAAAAATACAATCGTTTATTACATATGAAAAATTCATATTTTTACAGACATTATAGTCTAATTTAATCGTACTATAGTAGATAAGTTATATTTAATCTTATAAATTGCTAGATTGTTGACAAAATTTTCTATTTTTATTAAAATCAGAAAGAAATTGCAAAAAATTATGAAGTCATATACTTATTACAAAAGTTAAATATTACTGCTTAAATTATGAAAGTATTTCGGAATTAATAAATAATTCTATCACACGAAGTATATCACGTGCGAAACGGGCGCGCTAAGTGTACCAAGTCAACTACTGCTGAAGATTTTTCTATTTAAAAAATACAGAATACCTATTGGAAATATGTTTGTTGCAAATTATTTTCATAATATTATATTGAATATACATACTTCGAGATGCCATAAGAGCGTATATTGCGTAATAATTATTACAATACATATTAACACTTAATTCGCGATTATTTTAGGTAAATATAATAAAAAGTACAAAATAATTTTATAACATGCAAAAAAATCCTTTATTACTTTGTTAACATAGAAAAATATTAATTTTAACTATGTTATTCATATTTAGTCATTTGTTTGTAATTTTAACACGTCATTCTTCGATTCTCACTCCGCTACAAACCAAATTCGTTTCTGTAACATCGAAACCGTGGCTCTTCAATTCGTTCGTGAGAAGCATAATGTTTGCTTTTGTTGGATTTGTGGGCGGTTCACACCAATATGGACTCCAAATGTATGCATACCTACCATTACCAATGTCTGTGTATTTTCCGTAACATTTATGTATTTGCGCTATTTCGCAAATTTCATTCAGGCGGGAATGTGATAAGTCTAACGAGTTTAATAGTTTTTGATTCTTGCAAATGGAGCTCTGTGAGAAACATGCGTAAAAATGTAAGTCAAGCTTGCGACGACATAGAAAAATCTTACATAAAAATTCATAATAAAAAATTCATAACTATATGTTACGGAAAAGTGAAAGACTCAGCTACAAATAAATACAACAGAATATTTTTTTGTAGTTCACGTAATAAGACTTACCTCTAACGCCTCGTATTGCTGCAAAATACATTCACGTCTCGTCTCAATATCGAGTTCTTTATCTTTGTAAACTTCGGCAAGTTTTTGGAATGCACTATAAGCTATTTTTGTGACAGTATCAATGTCGTTCAACATGGAATTGGTAATTTCGGGACACATATTCATTAAATCTGCCACTCGTTGCGTCTGAGAAATGAAATTTTGGGTCTGATTTGAATCGACTAATAAAATCATCATGCTTGGAGTTCCGAACAATGAAGTCCGACATATAGTTTCTTCCAACTGATATTTTATTATTGAGCCATACGTGCACGCAATTACGTCAACTATTCCAAATTCAGAAGAAATTTCCTTGCAGCTTGCAGCATATGATTGAATCTTTTCGAGATCGGTGTCATCAAAAGTATCCAAAAAGCGCACACCTTTCTGAAGACGTGACCAATGTAACAAACTTGCCGCGAGACATACTGTGAATGATGCCGGACAGACGAGTTTCTCATCCATCATTATATTCATGGATAAATATATATTGAACGGTTTTATGTCAATTTGCTCTTTGTAAACGATATAAATAAGCAAATAATAGAATGTGTCTATAAATGTGCTCCAGTGAGATTGATTGTGCGTACAGCCAATAATAGTTTTTCTGGTAAATTCTAATACTTTTTCACGCAGTAGCTTCATATCCTCGACGCAATTGTTGTAGATCATTAGAAAATCTCGTAATGGTGTAGAATGTAAATAGATTTTGGGAATATGTAATTGAAGACAGCTGTTTGACGAGAACGGTAATTCATAGAATGTCAGAGTAGTACGTATATCCATGGCAGCCGTTAGACCATTTTTACCATGCGTCACCGCGTGTTCTCCAAATAAGCTTAATCTGCTTGGTGCAGATACTTCAAATTTAATCATTTTTATGGATAATAATTTCTGATGAATAATAATTTCTATTGTGTAAAATTTTTATTATAGAAAATATTATTGTTAAATTAGTGAAATTTGATCTTGGATCGCCTTTATAAATCCTTATTAAATTTTTATTACACAAAACTTCGATCTATAAGTTTAAACGTAACATAGTTTTTGTGATTGTTCTGGTATTTATATAGCAGCGAGAAAATAATAGCAATTAATTTTCAAAATTGTTTTATGCAGCCTGAAGTAAATACCGTCAATAAGTATAATGTATAAAATTTATAATTATATAAAAGTTTATCAATATGCTCGAATCAAGAGATATTAAATTGCGTTTTAATTACTTTTACACATAGTTTGAAAATGACATTTTATAATGCTACTTACTTGATAAAAATAATAGTAGTAGTAATAATACTGACGTAAATGACTTATTATTGAAACTGATCAGAAACGATTATTTAATTAAGTAAACTCAATTTATTACTTTTCTTGTACTAATGCTTACACGATCAGAAGTCTAGAGTCACTGGCGGACAGTTAAAACAGAATGATTATAACATGCGCAGAGTGAAATTCTTATTTACAAGTATAACTTTATTTTTGTGTTTCTGTTTTGAACGTCTTTATTTACATGGTCGATTTACATAGAATAACTCTACAGGGAATAAGTCACCATAGTATCTTTTGGAAATTAATATTATAAAAGATTAATGGCGTAACTATTGTTACATTAATTTTAAAGATGTTGAATGTTTAAAACTTACTAAAAAATGTTACTAAAAAAATCTTTTGGACCTTATTGATTTTTATGACAATTTTTTATTTGAAAGTATTTGTTGAACTAAAAGAAAATTGCGATTTTAGAAATTAAAAAACAAACTTGTTTGATGGATTAATTAATGTTTCAACCAAAATTTTTAGAAATTCGCATCTTTCTTTCTCTGTTCAGAAATAATCATTTCAGTCATTTCTCTTTTTATTCAGTTTTTAAAAGTTATAGTCACTTTCTTTCATTTCTTTTACTCTTGATATTCTCTTAATTATATAACTAAATATAAATTATATAACTAAATGTAATTAAATAAAAACATTCAAATACTTTTTAATAAATTTTTATATTAAATGCTTTTTTATGTATATAAAATTTTATATATATAATCTGTTTTATAAAAATTGAAATATGTAGAAATATGTAGAAACGAAGATAAATTTGCAATTCTGTAAAGTTACATAGAATATTTAAAATATATTGTTTAATTATATTATTTAGTATTATATATTATTTAGTTCTTTTTAACGTTTTATATAATATTATAAGTAGTCTATTTTGCTCTTCTGCATTTCAAAATTAACTTTGTAATTGGTGTAAATATTTACCAATATCGAAGAAATAAAAGTGATGGTTGCGGATTAAAACCGCATTATGATGCAACGATAACTTGCGCATATTTGTATTTCTTGACAAACTTAGGTGTATTATTTTGTAATTTCGTACATGCACATGAAATTAGAGATATTCATGTTCAGACATTGCCTGCTTATGCTATTGCTTCGGTGGCTGATCTTCTCAACTCGATATGCAAAAGAAACAATGCAAAAATTGGCTTTTTAATTATTTTGTATGTTTTCTCATTACTGTTGTTATTTTTTTTGTATCAAACTGTAATTTTATAAAAAAAAGGATATGAACATATGCACATATTTTGNTATATATATATATATATATATATATATATATATATATATATATATATATATATATATATATATATTTATATATATTCTTATATAAAAAATTTTTTTACATACGGGCTCTATTAAAGATATGCAAAGATATGAAAGGATTTGATATTTCTATATTAAAGTACAATGTTCAAGCATTAATTTAAGCTCTTTTTAAAATCTCTGGCACATCTGATTTGTCAGCTTTCAAAAATAGTAAAAAAAGTGCGTTTTTGAAGCGTTTCAACCAGCGTTTCACCTTCTTTTCATAAACTTGACGTAATAAAGCATTTTTTCTTGCTGCTTTCAATTAGGCACACAAATAACTGTGGGAAAATACTTTTCTTTTCTAGATCACAGAAAAAAAGTAAAAATTTGCAAACCTATGTTATATTTACTTTTATATAATCCAACAAGAATTACAAATAATAATTTACCAAATGATATACCAATGTACTTATAAAATTAATTAAAATAGTATTAGAAAGTCCACAAATACGTCATTTCACAATGTAGTCCATTTGCTTTTTAATGTACTTGGTGTACTTTCATAAATCTTTTTATATTCTTGGAAAAAAACATTTTTAATTGTTTTCTCAGCTATGTACTTTTTTCACATTTTGATTAATTAAATTAATCTAGTTCTTAAAACTAGAAAAAGATGAAGAATTGAACGATTAAAAAATCTAAGTTACGAAATGACTCTTAAGCCATTTGATTTAAGAATGTTTTGGCTATATAATACTAAATAAAAATGATCAAAATTTAAATGACAAAAAAATAGCAAAAATGTATTGGCATAAATACGCCCTCAATCAACTGCTGAAAAAGACAAAACAATTTAAATTATTTGATTTATAATATATGGAACAAAATGATCATATTTTGTCATCATTTTAGATAAATAACTTTTACAAGTAAGTGAATCTAAATGAATTTTTGCACGAATATTACAGTTTTATTAGTATGTATAAAAAAATTTGATTTAATTTATAATACTACGTTTTCATTAAATTTGCAAATAAGTACTCAAGCTGCATGTTTTTGACTGTTAATTTCACAACTTTAACTTTAATTTCATTTTGGAAAAGGAAGAGAAGTCACAGCTTGTGACTTCTTTTAAAGGGACAGCCATTTGATACAGTCAAGGGCATCTGGCTTAATCGCAAAACAATACATAACACGATTCGAGATAAAGATTTTTCGAGAGAAAGAAGAAAACGTTCGAGACATGACGCGATAAGATCGCTGTATAAATGCAGAAGGGAACTACATTGAAGAGACTATAGATCGTAAATCAGGCAAATATTCAAATTTAAAAAAAATCTAGGCCGGTTTTTTTTTTTTTTTATTGACGATATTGGTAATTAATTTTTACTCGTATATAGCACTAGTATTATTATAATATTTGTTAGAGTCTTCGCCAAACTGACAAACTAACGTTAGAAATAAAGAAAAATAAGAATAGAATCTTGACCGATATGTAAAAACACGACAAATTATTAACTATGTGCTAACGGTTAAAACTGGATCTTTATGCTAATGTTTCTTATGTGAATTCATATACATTTCTCAAGTTCAACAAACTGCGCGTCGAATAAATTTTCGGTCTTGACACACAGTCTTAAGATGAACAAGAATAGTAATATCATAATATTAAATTGATAATCAATTTAATAATAATGATGCTAACAAGCATCTCGATTCTTTCCCCCCCCCCCCGAATATTATAAAGAATTTGTTGTATAAAGAAAAGTAATTTTACGTAAAGATCTACAGATTATGTTTATCACCAAACAAATACATTTTTTTAATTTACATTAAAATTAATATTACAAATTTTTTGTCAATGAAATTATTTGATTTTTAAATGATATATATTTTTATTTTAGTTATTTGATGTAAATATTATTTAGTATGTACTATTTTGAATAACGTAATAAAAGCCATGACGTAATAAATATAAACCTTAGTATGCTATCAAAAGGATAGATATGTGGTGTGAAAATGTTATAACTGTTCCTTTATGTATTTATATAATAAGTACAGGTTAATAACTTTATAATATGCATAAAAATATTTATTATTAATTGACATAGATAATTATGTATAAATTTTAAGACAATTATATATATTTACATCTATCATTATTTAATGATATCAGGCTTGTGATTTTAATACGTCATATTTAGTCAATTTTCACTCCGGTACAAAACAAATCTGTCTCTATAACATCGAAACCGTGCGTGTTTAATTCATTCATGTAAGATGCAATATCGATATTTTTGTTTAATGGGTACCAAATGTATGCGAATCTGCCATTACCAAGATCTGTATATTTTCCGGACAATCCATATTTTCTCGCCATTGCGCAAATTTTATGGAGGTGACAAAACGATACGTCCAACGATTGTAAAAATCTTTGGTTTAAACTAGAGCAAGCCTGTGGAAAATATGTGTTACAAGAATATTCAGCTTGCGACAACGTAAAAATTCTTAAATAAAGCTCATGAAGAAGATATGATACAGAAAACACATAAATATACAACATAATAACATTTTTCCGTAGAGTTCATGTTATATGACTTACATTTAACATATTGTGTTCATCCAAAATATAATCCGTTTTAATTTTGGCACTGAGTTCATTATCATTAGAAATTTCAAAAATATGTTGGAGTGTAGTAGCAGCTACTTTCGTTATATAGTCAATGCTTTTCAAGATAGGATCGCCAATGTGAGAAAGTGAATTCGTTAACTCTCTTACTCGTTGCTTCTGAGCTTCTACATCTTGCATCTGTTTTGAATCAACTAGCAGTATCGTCTTTCTTGGTAAACGTAAATTTTTAATCGTACCCTGCTTTTTTATATCACATTGTACCATTGAACCATATGCGCACACTACTATGTCAATTGTGTCTAATGCGGAAACAACATGAAATTCGCAGATCTCAGCATAATTGCAAATGTCTTTAAGATCGGTATTATCAAAAGTATTATGAATATTCTTCTGCAGACGTGTCCAATGTAAGAAACAGGCCGCGAGACATACTTTTACTGACGCCAAACAAAAAACTTTTTCATCCATCAATAATTTTGTGGATAAATTTATTCTAAATGTTTTTATTTCTGCTCTTGCAATCTGCTGTTCGTACATGATATAAACAAGCAAAAAATAGAATATTTTTAAAAATCTCCTCTCATGTAAAGTATATTCAGATTTAGACGTAAATAATAACACTTGTGAATTCAATTGTTCTATATCTTTGACGCAATCGTCATACGAGTTTAAAAATGTTTGTAATGGTATTTTATGGAATATATTGATTTGAGGAAAATTTATTTCAATGTGGTTTGAAAAGTACAGTTCTTGGAAATTTAGCGTAGTTCGTAAATCTATGCTAGTCTTTATGATATTATCAGTTTGTTCTCCAAATAAGCTTAAACTCGCTGGTGCAGATATTTGAAACTGAATCATTTTCACAAATAATTATATAAAGTATGTAAAAGTTGAAGAAACGGATCTGCGTCATAACTTTTATGAACGTACGTAAAATGTAAAATTCTGTTTATTATAAGTATAAATATATTTGAACTTAAGTTCAATTAAAGTATAAACTATACAATTTAAACTTAAGTTCATTTGAAGTATAAATATATTTGAACTTAATTTTTTGTTTTAATCAATATACCTTTATACTTTATACATAGTACTATTAAGTACTTTTAGCTAGAAAGAGAAAATAATAGCAATTATTTTCGTATACATATAACTTAATATAATATAATATTATCAATAACTTGAAATAAATATTAATGTATCATTAGGAGAAAGAGGAATAAGATGACGACCTTAAGGTTTATTTTTTCTAATTTCTATGATGACGTCAAAATAATATTGTTTTTTTTTGGATTTACAAATATTTTTTTCATTTTTTGTAAAAATTAGAAAGTTAAATAAATTAGAATTTTTTAAACTTTAGACTTTTTAAGGACATGTCACTTTCGTCAATTTCGTTCTTACCTGCTATACGCGTATAAAATGACTTTCAATAAGGAATAAGACAAAAAATTATGTTAAAAAATATACTTTTTCTACAAAGAAGAAAACTTATTTTATTGTAATAAACTTCTTATATCATTTTAACATTATAATATTTTTATTTTAACGCAATAAAAGAAAAATATAAATAAACAAGTACATTATTCAAAGCAACAAATATGTAAACAAGCCAATAAACGAGTATTAAAAGATTATTAAAAGGTCATTGTATTTTTTGATATTAGGAAGAATGTTATTTTTATAGTTTGGAAACATTAAAATTATTAAAACAGAGAAAAAAACGACTACTTATAAGTAATTATTTATAAAATAAGAAATAAAATAAAATTAAAGATAAAATAAAAATAATTATTAATTATTTTCCAAATTTTGTTGTCCCGCAGTCTTTGTGTTTTCTCATTTATTTAATAAAAACGTTGCAATGCAAAAAATGAAAAATGTTAGTATGTTATTGTAGATGTGTTCTTAGCAATGTTATATTGTAATTTTATAAAAGGAATGAAAATATTTATTATAATTATGTCATTTCTCATAAACGAATATAAAAAAATTAGATATAAGTGTCTAATCTAAAATACACATTTCTTATTATATTAAACACTTCTGTGGGCAAATTAAAATCAAACTATAAGAGATTATTTGATATTATTTGATAAAGCTTTTAATAAGTACAGCATCTACTCATCATCTGTAATTAGGTAAAAAATTAACAATTCATCATCTTACCTTTTCCTCCATGAAAGGATATTTTTAATCGCGTTAATTAAGATATATTATAATGATGCTTTTTCACACGCGCGCGTATTCAGAAAATAATATTTTATACTTTTACTTACTTGATAGAAAATAGGATTCACTCTGTTTCATAAAAACGAGTTTTTATTGAAATAAATAAGAAACAATCATTTAGCAAATCAAATTAACATATATACTTTTTCTAACGTGCTCACACAGTCACAAGTCAAGAGTTACTGACGGTCAAAGGCAAATTATAACAACATATGCAAGGTGACATATATTTATTTATTAATAAAATATTATTTTGTTTTTCTTTTTTTAAACGTCCTTATTTAATTTGTCTGTTTGTATAGAAAAATTCTGCGAGAAATATATTATTTTACACCTTTTGTTAAATTAACTTTATTAAAAATTAAACATAATTACTATGACAATGAAGCTTTAGCTCATATTATGTGTATAGGTGTTTAAAATTACTGTATCTTTTAGAGTTTACATACTGATTACTTAGATAATTTTTGTTTTTTTAATGTTTGGTATTTGTTGAACTACAAGATATAAGATATGAAAATTGCAGTTTTGGCAATTGAATAACTAATTTTTGCTCAGTGGATTAGTTAATTTTATTTTAACCAAAATATTTAGAAGTACGCAACTTTTTTCATTTTATTAATAATTATTTATTAATAATTATTCTCTTTTTACTTAATTTTTAAAAATTTTGGTTCTACTGTTTTATTTTTTTTATATTCTGAGTAATTTCTTAATTACATATCTAATATAATTAAAGACAAATGCATTTTAATAAATTTTTATTTTATATATTATTTGGACACTCATGTATAAAAATTGAAATGCAGGTTTATATTAGAACGAAGGAACAGTAATTTTGCAATTTTAAAAGAAATTCTACATAGAATTATTAAAATCTAAAACATATTAGTTCTATTTTAACGCCATATTATAAATATCTGTCGGTAACAGAGTGAGAGATGAATGGACAATTTTATTTTTATTCGATCAAAACCTCTTAATCATTGGTGTTATTAAAAATTTAAAATTATGATTAAGATATAGAACACGTATCCAAGAATATAAAACATAATTTAATTTGTGTTCACAAATAAGAAAAAATATAACCAAAGGAATATTAAATATTTCTTTATTTATACAAATACGAAAGAAATATTTAGCATTTAGATGCTAGCGAAATATCCGCCTTTTATGACGTAAGAGTAGTTTTAAGTATATGTTGCATAATCATATTTCATACTATAGTACTTATAACACAATAGATTTTCTTGGTGAACAATTTAAAACACATTTAAATGTAAATTTTTTAATCTCTTGTTTTTTATTTTTTATGTGTAACAAAGATTATTTTGTGTATACAAATAATAAAATATGATTGTGGAGATTTACGATTTTTAGCAATTTTAATATTATAGCAATTAATATTGGAATCTTGTCAATTGACATTTATATTTTTTTAAGCAGGTATTTGATCACTTATTTAAGAAGTAAAACGAACATGTGACAGATTGATATGACTGATTTTAGAGAAAAGTTAAGGCCTTTCTCTATGGAATTTTCGAATCGATTTTTTTTTTATAAATCGATGCATTAAAGTGTGTAAAGAATAAGATCTCAAATGATTTTTGTCAGATTCTGATCGTAGTTAAAGTTATTTACTGTCAAAGTGAGCGATGCAAAACGCACTTAAACCTAAATTGGAGCCATAAGATATTAGCACGTGAAAAAAGACAAACTACAGATTTTTAGTACTACGAAGAACATGAGGGTTGCTTGTATGGACCAAGGATAGCTGATTGAAAGTAAAAAATAAATTTTTTTTATGTTGCTTTGAATGAAATCGCGTTTTTCTCAAAACCACGTTTTTGAAGTTGCTTTACCAAACTTTCAAAAGACTTGAAATGTCGTATGCATGTTTGAATTAAGTGTCGCTACTCCATGAATTATAGAGATTTTATGGGGAGGGCCCTCTAGTCTACATTATCGATTGCCAACAGCTTCGTTTGCTTACATTTTGCCAAAAACTTTGTTTGCCTACATTGCACACATAAAGTGAAAAAATACAGTTGTTTTTCAAAACTTTATGTAGTTTATAATATGCAACTATATAATTTTTTTATTTTATATGTGCAATCTGTATGCATAATAATATTCTGTGTACAAAGTGTAAATACGATTCTTTTACTTCAAGTGTGCAATGTGTATGTGCACAATAATTGCATGTAGGCAATCGCTTTGTTAACGATCGGRATTGTAGACTAACGRGATCCCTTCGATTTTAYGATAATTTGAGTAGTTTTTTTAAATTTACAATGAAAAAGYAAAATTCATCGAAAAAACTGTTTTCTTTRCAACGCCGTCATTTAGTAAAAAATTATTATGTTTGATTTTTTTTAGATCATGCAGTTAGCAAGTCAAGTGTTATCAAGTGTAAAAAATTTTGATTTTCTGTTATAGCTSTATTGGAAAACAAATTTTGTACAATGGCGGAAATCCMAAAAATTTCGAAATAATACAAACATCGTTGTATTACATTATAGATATTGCTCAATATCAGATATAATATTTAAGCTACAAATACGTACAGCTTATGTTAAAGTGTCAATAAAAAAGACCTCAAAGTATTACATACTTTGATTTTCCCTTTAACTACAAATCACTTTTGAAAAATATTCAATTTTACGTTCTCTAGACAGAAAAGGCCTTTAATTAAATTATTTGTCCATATAATAAAAAAGATTTTAGTATGTTCTTGGGTATACTGATTTGCGCGAACAACAAAAGGTTAATACAGTAAACGTAATAAAATTAATTAATATTGTATTTTTAAAACTCGCTTACACGATCGTATTAGAAATATTTCAATTAAGCTCTGTTTGATTTGCGCAAAGTATTGATGGAGAAATCTTTCATATATAAATATTTTCTTTAGTACAAAGTCTCGATGGTACGAATATATTTATATATATAAAGAGAGAGTTTAGATTAGCTTAAAATTATGTTGGGCACACAAAATTTTTGGTTTAAAATTTTTAGTGCATTTAATATATAACTAATGACATGCAATCGTTATGTTGATTTTGTTGACTACGTAAGTTAATCAGCTATTGACGGAAAATGCAAACAATGTGTTTTTTTAATAAGAATTCAAATAAATATATGTTTCCCATTAAATATTCTTACTGTTGTTATAACCGCTATATTAAGTGCACTTTTAATTTCTTTGTTATATTTTTCTGTTTTCTGTACGTTGTATCTGACGTAAGTTATTAATACAGCTAGCTTATTGAGAAATTAATTGTGAGCGCCTGCAATTTTTTATTCTTAAACTATCGGTAAACGTACGACGAAACTTATAGAAGTCTTTCATACTTGTTATCGTAGATCAAAATGAGTCCACATTGGAAATTATAGATTACAAAAGCAAAGATTTAAAATAATTTAAAAGGTAAACAGGCAAAAAGGTAAAATATTATTTACACTATATAAGTTTATTAAGAATTATGAATTAATAATAACTCGGAATGTGTTTATGAAATTGATTAGAATAACAACAGAAAATCTACAAAAACATTATTTAACGACATAGTAAACTTGTTTTTTAATATGCTCGGAAAACTGTAATCCAACTTTTTATAAGTTTTTTATGTTTTTAGAAAAAAATGTTTTTTATTGGTTTCTTAGCTATGCATGTTTCTTTTATATTTTAGTCAATTAAATCGAAAATCTCTTAAGGTATGTTGGATTTGGTAAACAAATAGTAATTCAAACAAGTGAGTGATTAAACAGTTCCACAAAAAATAAAAAACACCGGAACGATATTAGTCATATTTCGCAGCTAAAATTTTGGATGCTGAAATATGAATCTGATTTCAAATTACTCTATTATGTCACAATTTTGAGAAATTTGTGAATAAAGTTGCTAGAAAAGGTAAATTTCATATTTTGTTGTTTTTCGTATTTTGTTATATTATAATTACAATACGTGCTGGAGAAGCTTTATTGCAATCAAAATTAAATATGTTGATGGAACTTTTAGTCTTCAAAAGAAATTTTTCATGTCAGCTATGATTAATAAGATATTTGTTGTTAAATATGGAATTAATTGCTAAAAGCTATGATTTAATTCACGGCTTCTCCGCAATAGACCTTATAATTAACTATTCAAAAAATGTTCTTTGAAGGAAAGGAATTTTTATTTCTTACTTAACTTTGATTGAATAAAACTTTTTAAGCGTGTCATCTATCGTGATTACGGTATGGCAAAGCCTTAAATAAGCCCTTTTTTGCGACAATTACAAATATTTTAAAATTAAGACATGATGGAACAATTTGAAAACCGAATTCGCATTCAACATTCAAAAAAAACTATAGCTAATGATTAATCTCATCCAGATGTTTGAAAAAATGTTTTTTTTTTGTTAAACTGTGTTTCTTTGATAACTTTGCAAAAAACGTGCTTGTAGGTTTTCTATTGATTTTAATAAATTTTTTTAATTTATTCGATGGAAATTACGATGATTTCCTCAAAGAAATAGTTATTGAAATATTTGTGGAATATAGAAACTAATTAATTTATCTAATAAATTAATTAATGATAGGAAAAAGTCGCCAATATCATCATACTTTGTTTTGGGTTCACATTTTTCTTAAATACAAGCTAAAAATAAAATTTTAGAAATATAAATACAATATTACTAAAAAATATTTTCAGATAATATAGCTATTTTATATAATAGTATTTCGACTTTGCGATTAACTTTTTAGAAAGATAAAAAAAATGAGCATCTGACAAAATGAACTTCAAAACTGACATAGTAGGCAGTAATTCTATCCCAATTTTTTTTCTTTTACAGAATAGTCATATGTACTTACCAAAATTCTTACAAATTTAATGTATATTTTTAAAATCTTTTGATCTCGATGGAAAATATTTTTCGTTGACTTAAACGCATACTTTATGCTGTCCCGTAAGACGCAATATGTAGCGAGATAGGGTGAGCCAGAGTGAGCTAGTTAAAGTGTTACAAATTTATATCTTAGAAACAAAGAATTTTTGAGAAAAATGTTTCATACAAAAGTTTTGTGATTTTGAGGGGCAGATAAAATGGTATGATCTTGAATAGTAGTTTGACAGTGACGGTCATTTTCAATTTCTTAAATAGAAAGTCTTATTTTTTCATTACATATTGTCATTTTAGTGCATGCTTGCCGAATTGTGTCTTTTATGTCTTTAGCTGTTGTGGATGCAGTTGTCATCACTCAATCTCTTATGAAGCCTCAAAGGAAGAAATCTAATGATATTAGATCAGATGAGCGAGCTATCGATATTTTCTCCTCCTTCGGCACTGACACGAGAAATGTCAGCCTGCATCTGAGAGTGTCGTAAAAGAATTTTAAAATGTATTTTAGTCATTATCTTGAATAAATATTTTTTAATTTGTTCATACGCACGCATGCACGCACGCACGACGCACGCACGCACACACGCACACACACAAAAGGTGTAAATCCGGTTAGGCAACCTCCGTTTGATATATCTTGGATAAATCCTTGGATTGACAACTTTCCATGCAAAGCGAGATTCAAGGCTAACTATGTGTCTAGTTTTTTTGATAGTATTTTTGATAGAAAAATAGCAAAGAGAGTATATATTTGTGCAGCAGAGAAAATTTGCTATAAGATTGTTTTAATTCTTTGCACTTCAAAATTGATTTTATAATTGATACTTAACAATAACAAAATGAAGAAATAAAAATAACTGCTACTAGGCTAAAGCCACATTATGTCACAACGACAATTTACGTATAATTTGTATTGACAATCATGCGTTATTTTGTTTCTGCATGTACTCACGAAATTAAAGATATTCATGCTTAGACATTGTATTTATGTTATGCTTCGGTAAATGATCTCAACTAGACAATGTGTCGAAAAGGATTACAGGATTTCCTATTATCGATTAATCAATATCATGAAGTTTGAAAGATAAATTTTGGTATAATCAAAATCATATAGATAAAATATAACTATCTAAAGACAGGAAAGCTAATCAAATGATAGTTATTCATTTATTCTACGTTTAATGAGGGATTCAATTAATTTAGAAGTAAATATAATTTAAATCCAACGTAACATTTTGTACAGTAAAAATGTCTTAAGAAATCGTAAATATAAAAAATTGTAAATTAGGGGAGTTACAATTTTATAATAAATTTATAATAAATATTACTGTTACAATATTTTAATAATAATAATAATAATAATAATAAACGGTGATTGTGAAGTGAATAACACAATTTCATAAGCGAAGAACATCAGCTTTGGCCAGCAGTATTTCCGTTATGCCTCAAACTTTTTCTGAAAAAAAATCTTAATCTCGAATCGTTAAGTACCTTTCGTGATTCAACCTATATGTTTTTGACTGTATTGAATTTCACCACTTTAACTTTAATTTTATTTTGAAAAAGGAAGAGAAGTCACAAGCTTGTGACTTCTTTTAAACAGACAGCGTTTTAATATAATCAGACATCAGGCAGGAATCTCAAAAAAAAATACTTAACACGATTTGAAATAAAGATTTCCAGAAAGTGTTCGAGCCATGGCGGAAGCGATAAGATCGCTGTATAAATGCAAAAGGAAATCACTTTGAAAGGATTGTAGACTGTATTTAAATCAGGCAAATATTCAAATTTTAGAATATCTATGCCGGTTTTTTTTAATTGAATATATATATATATATATATATATATATATATATATAATTAATTTTTACGCTTATAAAGCGACAGTTTTAATATATTTTTTAGAGTATCCCTCAAATTGACAAACTGGCTTTACAGATAAAGTAAAATAATTTTACGTGAGAATTTACAAGTTTTGTGTATTACAAAACAAATGAATTTTTAAAATTTACATTAATATTTATATTATAAATTTTCTGTCAATAAAAATATTTTTAAATAATATATATTTTTATTAGTTATTTAACGTAAATATTATTTATAGTATGTATCATATTGAATAACGTAATAAAAGAATATACCTTAATATGCGATCAAAAGGATAGATATGGCGTGATAATGTTATAACTATTAATTTATATATTTATATAAGAAGTACACGTTAATAATATGCATAAAAATATTTATTTTTAATTAACACAGAAAATTATGTATAAATTTTAACACAATATTTATAAAACTACCATTATTTATATTGAATCATATTAGACTTGTAACTTTAATTCCCCGGGAAAAAATGTTTCATATATAATTATATATAGTTATATATAATTATATAAAATTATTTGCAATTATATATAATTTCATATAATTATATATAATTTTTTGATATGTTTTATATACAATTACATATAAAATGTTCATATACATAATTTTTTCCGAGGATGAAAAATTTATTCAATTTTCACTCCGGTACAAAACAAATTTGTGGATATAATATCGAAACCGCGAATATTTAATTCATTTATGAAAGATGTAATATTTGTTACATCTATGTATGATGGGCACCAAATGTATGCGCATCTGCCATTACCAAAATCTGTATATTTCCCAGATAATCCATGTTTTTGCGCCATTGCGCAAATTTCATCCAGATGGTAATGCGATCCGTCCAACATCTGTAATAATTTTTGATTCTTGCGAGTGCAAATCTGTGAAAACAATGTGTTAAATATGAAAATTCAGCTTGCGATGACGTAAAAATTCTTAAATAAAATTCATGAAAAATATGACACAGAAAATACACAAATATACAACATAACAACATTTTTTTTTTGAGTTTATATTACGACTTACTTCTAATATTCTATGTTGCTGTAAAAGACAATCATTTTTCATTTCAATACTGAGTTCATTATTTTTATAAATATCGAAAGTTTCTTGGAATATATTAGCAGCCGTCTTCGTTATAATGTCAATGATGTTCAAGATGGAATATGTAATATCAGGTAACACAGATTTTAACTCCTTCATTTTTTTATTCCGAGCTTCTACATCTTGCGGCTGTTTTGAATCAACTAGCAGTATCATCATTCTTGGTAAATATAGCTCTTTATGTATATCCTCTTTTTTGTCATAGTGTATCATTGAACCATATGTGCACACCTTTATGTCAATTATGTTTAATTCAGAAACAGTATTTTCGCAGCGCGTAGCATAAGTGCAAATTTTTTTGAGATCGGTATCATCAAAAGTATTCTGAATATTCTTCTGCAGACGTGTCCAATGTAACAAACATGCTGCGAGACATACTTTTACTGACGCCAGACAAAAAAATTCTTCATGCATTGATTTTATAGATAAATCTATTCTAAATGTTTTTATTTCTGAACTTGCAATCTGCTGTTCGTACATGATACAAACAAGCAAATGATAGAATATTTGTAAAAATCTCTGGTCATGCTTAGTATATGGCGACGTAAATATGAACAGGCACCTATGCAATTTTTCCATATTTTTGACGCAATTGTCATACAAGTTTAGAAATTCTTGTAATGGTATTTCATGGAATAGATTGATTTGAGGAAAATTTATTTCAATGTTGTTTGAAAAATTCAGTTCTTGGAAATTTAGCGTGGTGCGTAAATCTATGCTAGTCCTTAGAATATTATTAGTGTGTTCACCAAATAAGCTTGAACTGGCTGGTGCCGATATTTGGAATTGAATCATTTTTACAAATAATTGTATAAAGTATGTAAAAGTTGGAGAAATGGATCTGCGTCGTAGCACTTATGAATTTAAAATGTAAAATTTATAAAATATAAAATTTTATTTAAATATATTCGTACTAAGTTTTTTGTTTTAATCTTTGTACTTTTGTACTTTATTTATAGTACTATTAATATTACTTTTAACTGAAAAGAGAAGATAATAGCAATTATTTTCGTGTATAGCTTGAAATAAATATTATGAATTAATGTAACGTTATAAGGGAAAAGGGGTAATATGATGACATTAGGATTTGTTTATTTTTCCTGATTTTTGTGACGTCAAAGTAATGATTTTTTTTTTAGATTCATCAAAACCTTGTTCGTTATCTGTAAAAATTAAAAGCAGTTAAATACATTAGAATCTTTTTAAATTTAGATTTTTCTGCGAATGTTCAAAGTCTATAGCATACGTTACGTACATTATAGATATTGAGTATTTAATGAATATCGAAATACAATCCTATATGTATAATAAAAAATATTAAGGCTCTTGACTCCTCACCGCGGTCATACTGAATCGTGACGTCATAAACTTTACGTGTCATTTCTTGCTTATGATGTCACGATTCAATATGGCCGCGGTGACTACTTAGGGGCCTTAAAAAAAAAAATACACTAACCTCATCGCACGATACACCGCCAACACTAACTTGTTTTTTTTCTTTACGACGTATTGAAATTGGTCTATTGCGTCAAATGTCTTTTTATCTTGAGCTTTTAATGATAAAAGCAAAAGTCTCTGCAAAAAACAGATAATAAATTGTCAAAAAGTTCAATTATTTATTATAGATATTCGTCAAGAATAACGCGCGTTAGAAGGTCAAACTGTACAGATGACGTGTTAACACCAATAAAGTTCATTCTCTCTGACTCTCGTGATAGTTGTGATTAAGTATTATTATTTATTTTTTTAGTATTTCCAGGATTACGTTCTGATATTCACTGCGAATGCTCAAAATCTATACGTTACATGATCTTATAGATATTGAGTACTCGCAATGAATATCGGAACGCAGCCTAGACATATATATGTATAAAAAAAGATATTAAAGAATAAACACGCTAATCTCATCGTGCGTGTTTTTTTGTTTATTTACATTTATACTGGAATCGCTCTGTTACGTTAGATACCTTTTTATTTTGAGTTTTTAATAATAAAAGCAAGTCTTTGCAAAAACGGATAATAAATTACCAAAAAGTTTAATTATTTCTTCTTCTACGAGAGCGAACAACGATCAGAAGTATTATTTTACCTCAATCAAGCTTTCAATGTAATGATGCTCGATGATGTCTCTAGATTTTCTCGTCGTGATAGAAGACCCGATGATTGTTACGAAAAAGTTAGAGAGAACAAACTTCCGGAAACAACGCGCAACGATACACGTCTGTCATTTGTTATCCAGCTCTCAGGGCCAATTTCACCAACGTCGGTTAGACTAACCGACGGTTAATTCCAATGGAATTGTCCAATCGCATTTGTCTTTGATCAGAATGAACCAATCACGATTGACACTTTAACCGTCGGTTAGCTTAACCGACGTTGATGAAATTGGCCCTAAATGGAAAGCACCTAATGATACCCTCTGCAGCAGTGACTGCATAAACGGATTCACCCCATAGCACATACAAAAACGTGAGGCAGTAACATGTAAGCATTAAGAGAACTGACCAATCACAGTTGAGAATTACGTTATGTTTCCAGCTGTGATTGATCAATTCGCTTACTGCTTAGATCATATTGCTTAAGCGGTGTCTACAATGAGAGTTTAAACCTTAAGCCGTGAGAAATTAACCAACTATAATCAATTTTTCTCCTCGTATTCGACTATGATTCGTCAATTTCTTACGGCTTAAGGCTTAAAATCTCATTGTAGACACCGCTTTACGTTTTAGTATAGACTTTACAGCTTCATCCACCACTACTATTGCTCATTGTAGACGATGCTTAAGGGGATGCTGGACAGACGGCCGAACTTTAACGATGTCGGTAATACAGTCTTATCTAATTCAGAACTAAAAATGAAATGACAAGGATAACACGATTGTCGATAATGAAAGTGACAAGGACAACACGCTTTGTATTGCTCTACTATACCGATATCGATACACACATTCACACAAATTTTTCGAATGCATTAATCCTTTATACTAAAGCTCCTAGCTGATTTCTAAAAGCATAGTATTGTTCTCTGAAGTAAATACTAATGCGAACTAAGCTTGTTTTATGCTTACAATACTCACAACTTTTATATAAAGCAATTTTGTTACGAGTCGACGTCAAAAGTTGATAATAAAACTGTAATTTTTTATTTTTTATTTTTTTTTGTTTTCCATATAAAGTCGCATATTCCGCACTATGTTATTGTCTATACTTTAATTGTGGAAAAGGATTTATAATTCAATAAATGTGCAATCAATAAAAAGATTTATGTATGCGAAAAATAATCGCGTTTGGTTAGTAAAACAGACGACTCCAGGATCCCCTTAAGGCCGATTCTATAATAAAGTCATAGACCGCAAGAAATTAACCAATCATAATCGACTATTCTTTCACATTTGACTGTGAGATTGGTCAATTTCTTGCGACTCTATTGTAGAAGCGTGAGAGTCACTGGATGCATTCAGCGAATTCAATAGTTGAGTAAGCGCTTAATGATTATTACCTGTGATTGGAACAAACTTTTAGATCCACAATGAATCTAATAGAATATACTAATAACAACGAACGCTCACTCAACTGTTGAATCTGCAGAATGCACCCACTACTTCCATCATAGACGAGAATGAGCTCTACAATGATGTATTCAAAAGCACAACCGCTCATTGAGCATTCAGTGAGCTCTTACATTTAATTGATCTATATTTTTTAATTTAATATTATCAATCAAATACAAGAATTCATCTAGCGCTCAGTGACCAGTTGCACTTCTGGATGCATCCATTAGCCATGTTCAAGCCGGACGAAGCAGCTTGCCTGCTCGTCGAGCGATTTAATATGATTGGTTGGATCTACGAGCAAGAACCAATCACGTTCAATCGATTGGAGAGCAGGCTAGCTGCTTTGCCGACTTGAACGCGCCCATTGAATTAATGAGCTTTATGCTATAAGAAATTAACCAGTCACAGTTCAAAGTAGAATAATTCATTGTGATTTGTCAATTTCTTATGGCGTAAGACTCACTATTCCTAAACAATTTGTAAACAATCCGTAATGAGTCAACAATGGAAGAGAAAAATTTCGATTGACCATGTACCAATTAGATAGCGAGCCATTCACAATGACCGGTACCCAGAGGCTTTCCAGTGGCGGCGTTCAGTAGAGAAAACAGCTTAGTAAGCACTTTACACTGATTGAATAATATTTTTAAACCTAGAGGAATATCTCCTATCTCAATTTAGATCTAAAAGTATAATCCAATCAGTACAAAGCGCTTATTAAGCTGCTTTTTCTGTTGAACGCAGTCATTGGCTAAAGGTCATGACACACAAAAAAACTTAAACAGTAAACATTGGGTGCGCTCTGGAAACATACATTTCTTATTATATTATATTATACACTTTTGTGTGGACAAAATCAAACTACAAGAGATTATTTAATATTGTCTAAAGCTCTTAATAAGTACAGCATCGACTCATCATCTGTCATTAGCTTAAAAAATTTAACAATTCATCATCTTACCCTTTCCTCTATAAAAGGATATTTTTAATCACGTTAATTAAGAGATATTATAATGGTGCTTTTTTACACATATTCTGAAAATAATATTTTATATTCTTACTTACTTGATAAAGTAGAACTCATGTAAAAAACGAGTTTTTATTGAAATATATTAGAAACAAATCAACATATTATGTTTTAGCGAATCAAATTAAGTATTACTTTTTCTAAGATGCTCACACGATCACGAGTCTAGAGTTACTAACGATCAAAAGTAAATTATAATAATATATATGTGTGTGTGTGTGTGTGTGTGTGTGTGTGTGTGTGTGTGTGTGTGTGTGTGTGTGTGTGTGTGTGTGCGCGCGTGCGTGCGTGCGTGCGTGCGCGCGCGTGTGCAAGGTAAAATATATTTATTTGGTAATACAATTTTATTTTTGTTTTTCTATTTTAGAACATCTGTATTTAAATTGTTTGTTTGTTCCTCACAGGAAGATTCTGTGAGGAATAAATCACTTTATCATATATCTTTTATTAAATTAATTTAACTAAATTAATTTAATCGTTAAATTAATTTATTAAATTAATTTGTTAAAAATCAATGACATGATTATTATGATAATGATGTTTTAAGGTATATTAAGAATAACTGAAGAATAACTAATATCTTAAGAATAATTAATATCTCTTGAAGTTTACTGGTTTCTTGCGCAATTTTTTGAAAATATTTGGTATTTGTTGAATTTTATATAACATATTGCCGGATAAAAAATTTTTTATATAAGAATATATATAAATATATAAAAATATACATAAATATATATAAATATATATATAATAAATATTAATGATTGTGTCAGTTTTACCAAAGATGACTTACGTACTGCAAATGTAATCCACTAAACGCTCCATAAATGACAGCTGCTTGAGTCGCACATACTGAAGATTCAATTGTGATATACAGGCAAATTCTAAATTCTATGAGTCAGACGACGTACATATATTACTTTAAAAAAAGCTAAGCATACTTAGCTAATATATTCAACTCTCTTTTTACGCGAGTTATTTTTAAGTATTTTTATAATTATGCGATTTTTTACGCATTCTTTTCAAATGACGTGATTTCTTATTATGGAATCTTATTCTTCACCGTGTAAAAAAAGAATTGGGTGTAAAATACTAAACTCTTATAGAATAAATATTGAAACGCGCTAAGAGTGAAACAACGCTAGACATAATCCTTATATTATTTTTTTCAATTTTTATTGTTTTTATATGTCAGCAGAAAGCTGTTTCTTATAAAAATATATAATAATGTAATTGTTCTATGAGAAGTCTTTTACAATATATCATTTATAAAGTATCATATAAATATTATTTATAGTCCAGAAAACAAAAATGGATTGGAAAAAATATTCATTTCAGCGTTGCTGAATTCCAATTTTTGATTTTTTGAATTCGTTATCCGCAATAAGTATCAATGAGTACATAAGATTGGTCGTTCACTTTTTAAATCTGACGCAATGCTAGCGAAAATGAACATGACATCTATCCGTTTGAATACATCATGGGGAATTCAAATGCGAATGTTTCAATTTACAGGAATAATAGTTAGACATCAATGCGTCTGTATTAGAAAATATGAATAGCCCTGTTTGCAATTGAATTTGAACTAATTTCGATTACCAAAATTTCGTATCAATCAGTATGAATCCAACCAAATCTTTTGAATTATCTCGAATGTGAAGCTGAATTACCGTTTAATTTATTTTGTATCCGTGATATCGAATTTAATTTTTGAAATTCAATCGAAATCGACTTTTGCATAATGTATTTTTTATTATATTAAAAATAATTTATTTCAAAATATAAATAAAGATTGTTGTTCTATAATTAAAAGCTTAAAAATGAATAATTAATTACTTTTAACCAAAATTACCGAGTAAAAATTGTAATTTTGGTTTACAGTTAAATGATTGTAAGTCTTGTTTAGTGGATTAAATATTATTGTAATCAAAATATTAGAAATATTTTTTATCATTTTGTTAATAATCATTTCTCCTTTTGTTTAATTTTTAAAAATTTGAATCTTACTGTTTTATTTTTTTTTTATTCTCGATAATTTTGCGATGGCCGACATCTAACGATGTCAATAATACTGACTTTTGAATTCCAAACTAAAAATGTCGATAATCTTTGTGATATCTTTAATTTAATTTCTTTTATTATCGTTCTATCTTACTCAAACGCGTACATTTGTCCTTGTCTAACATATTGCAACGCCTTTTCTCACAGATCTGGTATTTACTACCCACACGTAAGTAATAAAAAAAAGAGGTGGTTATATTGATGAATCTTCCATTTAAATTAAACATATTTTTTATTGTTCTATAAATTATTTTCAATAGCCTTTAAATAAATACATCTTTTTTCAAAATATTATTAAATTTCTTTTATTATTGTGGAAGCTATGAGAGTCTAAAGGGTTTTTTGAGATGCGTTGCAAAACTTTTTGACGGTAGTGTGTGTATATATATATATATATATATATATATATATATATATATATATATATATATATATTACAAATTTTGATTTTATCATGTCTCTTTTAATCGATTACATAAATAAATAATATAGAATAATGCATTATTTATTCCGATTCAACTGTAAACATCGTTTTATCATGACTTAAAAATTTTACTCTTGAATTCCCGGGAAAAAATTATATATATATGTATAGATATATTTTTATTATAATTGTATATAATTGTATACAGAGGGTGTTTCATTTTAAATAATGCATTAAGATTTCTCGAAAACTATGGTACATACGGAAAAATGTTTCAAACAAAAGTTGTATTGGAGGGCGACATAAGAAGATATTATTGACAAAAAAATTACGTGTATGTTTAATAGTTAATATCCCGAGCTCTCGATATATCAAAAATTATAATATCGTGGAAGGGCTAATGAGAGCTATAACACGCTGTTGATGGTGCGCAGTAACTAATAAGATTTATTTAGTATAATTACAAACGTTTCGGCTTACCTTTAAGCCATCCTCAGTGTGCACGTTCAACTTTCAAATCGGTTCCGTTGAACGGAACCGATTTGAAAGTTGAACGTGCACACTGAGGATGGCTTAAAGGTAAGCCGAAACGTTTGTAATTATACTAAATAAATCTTATTAGTTACTGCGCACCATCAACAGCGTGTTATAGCTCTCATTAGCCCTTCCACGATATTATAATTTAAGATATTATTGATTTGATCTTGAGTGGCATCATTAAAATCAAATCAAGATTACATCGATTTTTTAAAATGAAACACCATATTTTTGATTCCAGAATCTAATAACTGATAGCAAGAGCTTTTCAAAACTATAGTGAAGTTCATTTTCATTAAGTACTTTCTGTTTTCTTAAGTACATTCTGTTTATTTTTAGTTCATTTTTTATGTACATAATGTGTACCATAATATTAATAGCACCCCGTGAGAGGCAAGGGGAACTCCTGTTAATAAAGAACTTCGACATGAGAGACAAGGAGATTTACATTAATAAATTTAGGATTCCGCTAATGCTGAAGACTATAACTTTCGAATCTCATAACTCGGAAAATAATTAAAGAAAATAAACTTTATTATAGTGTTTTAAAAAGCTTTTGCTATTAGCTATTAGATTACGGAATTAAAAATATGGCGTTCTATTTAAAAAAATCGATGTGACAATTTTTTATCTGTGTGTGCTCTTACGTATACTTCAATATGTCTGTTAATCCTTACATTTTGAAAAAATAGGCCAAAAAATGTGATAGAATATTATTCCAGGTAAAGGTTCACTTTAAAAATCCTAGCACGCCAAAAGTAGAACCTCAAGGATGGCGTGGAAGTCCACGTTATTTATAATTTTTATTGTTTTTATGTCAAAAATTTTATATGTCAAAAATTCAGCAGAATACCGTTTCTTATAGAAAAATACAACGCGATTGTATATTTATAAAGTATTCTTTATAAAATAGTATTTTTTTGTACTCTACAGCATTTATAGTATTCTATAAGAATAGCATTTTACATCTAATTTTCTTTTTACGCGATAGATATGTTCCGCATAATAAGAAATCGCGTAAAAAGAATTTTGTTTTTAATTTGAAAAGGGTGCGTAAGGAAAGTTGTATAAAAATAAAAACACGCCAAAATAAACCGCGTTTAAGAAAAGAGTTAAATATATAAGAGTTAAATATATTAATTAAGCATGCATAGTTTCTATAAATTGATTAATAAATGCCATTTAATTCACTTTAGAACTTGATTGTTCATCACACTCGGACATTCAGTATGCACGGTCGACTCAAGCAGCTGTCATCTGGAACGTTATGTTAATTACGGTTGTAGTCGATAACTCGTATCCTAGTAAAACATTGATTCATTTATTAAAATTCACCCTGTATATAATTATATATAATTATATATAATTGTATATGAAACATTTTTCCTGGGTTCCTATATTCGGAGTGTATTAATTTTGACAATAACCAGTTACACAATATTGACTTCTTTGAGGAATTACATTTACGAGCGGCTTTTAAGAGGATGCTGGAATCGTCTGTATTACCGACCAAACGCACATTTTTCGTAACAATAAGAAAATAAATAAATAAAAATATCTGTTAAAGCTACATTATATCACAACTACAATTTGCGTATAATTTGTATTGAGAACCATGCGTTATTTTGTCTCTGCACATACTCATGAAATTAAAGATACTCATGTTGAAACATCGTACTTATGTTATGCTTTGGTAAATGATCTTCTTAATTAGACAATATGTCGAACGGAATTACAAGACTTCTTGTTATCCATTAATTAATATCACGAAGCGATAAAATCGCTGTATAAATGCAAAAGGGAACTACTTTGAAGGGACTATAGACCGTATTTAAATCAGGTAAATATTCAAATTTTAAACGATCTATGCCGGTTTTTTTGTTGACAATACATATTAATATAATTAATTTTTACTCTTATAAAGCGCCAGTTTTAATATAATATTTTTTAAAGTATTCCTCAAATTGACAAACTGGCTTTACAGATAAAGTAGAATAATCTTACGTGAGAACAGGTTTTGTTTATTACAAAACAAAGTTTTTAAATTTATATTAATATTTATATTATAAATTTTCTGTCAGTAAAAGTATTTGATTTTTAAATAATATATATTTTTATTTGTTATTTAATGTTAATATTATTTATCATATGTACCATATTGAAAAAAAGCATATGTACCTTATTACGATCAAAGGGATAGATATATGACATGATAATGTTATAACTATTGATGGCGTGATTATAACTATTACTTTATATATTTATATAAGAAATACACGTTAATAATATGCATAAAAATATTTATTATTAGTTAACATAAAACATTATAATATAAATAGTATAAATTTTAACACAATATTTATATCTATCATTATTTATATTTAATTATATTAGATCTATAACTTTAATACCCCGGAGAAAAACGTTTTATATATATTTATATATAATTATATATAAATTATATATAATTACATGTACATTATATACATATAATAATATATAATTTTATATAAAATTATATATAATTTCATATAATTATATATAATTATTGATGTTTTATATACAATTATGTATAAAATGTTGATATATACATAATTTTTTCGGAGACGTCATATTTTCAATTTTCACTCCGTTACAAAGCAATTTCGGTATAACATCGAAACCACGCATATTTAATTCATCCATGAAAGATGTAATATTTGTTTCATTTATATATGATGGGCACCAAATGTATGCGCATCTGCCATTACCAAAATTTGTATACTTTCCGGACAATCCATATTTTTGTGCCATTGCGCAAATTTCATCCAAATGGTTATGTGATACGTCCAACACCCGTAATAAACTTTGGCTCAAGCGAGTGCAAATCTGTGGAAAATATGTTAAATATGAAAATTCAGCTTGCGACGATGTAGTAATTCTTAAATAAAACTCATGAAAAAGTATGACACAGAAAACGCAGCTACGCATAAACATACAACAGAACAACATTTTTTTGTAGAGTTCATGTTATGACTTACCTCTAATGCTTTCTGTTGCTGTAAAAGACAATCATTTTTCATTTCGATACTGAGTTTATTATCTTTGTAAATTTTGAAAATTTCTTGGAATGTATCAGCAGCCATGTTTGTTACATCGCCAATGTTGTTGAAGATAAAACTGGCAAGTTTGGGAAACTCTTTCATTAACTTTATCACTCGTTGATTTCGAGCTTCTACATCTTGCGTCTGTTTTGAATCAACTAGCAGTATTGTCATTTTTGATAAATATAATGATGTAAATTTATTCGATTCTTTCTCATATCTTATAATTGTACCATATGTGCATGCTATTATATCAATTATGTCTAATTTGGAAGTCTTTTCAGTATCTTTGTAGCACATAGCGTAAGTACAAATTTTGTCGAGATCCGTATCATCAAAATTACACTGAATACCCTTCTGTAGACGTGACCAATGTAACAAACATGCCGCGACACATACTTTTAATGATGCCAGAGAGATAAATTTTTCATTAAATATTAATTGTGTAACGAAAATTATACTGAAAGGTTTTATTTCAGTCTGTTCTTCATACATTATATGAACAAATAAACAACAGAATATTTGTAAAAATTTTTTTTTGTTGTCTGTATCAATTAAACATGTAAGTAATGATATTTGTGAATTCAATAAATTTCTATCATGGACGCAAGTGTAATAGAATTCTTGAAAATCTTCTAATGGTAATGTGAGGAATAGATCGATTTCAGGGAAACTTATTTCAATGTTGTTTGAAAGCCCGATCGGAAATACTTGGAAATTTAGCGTGGTACGTAAATCTATGCTAGTCCTTAGGGTATATTTAACGTGTTCACCAAATAAGCTTATACTTGCTGGTGCAGATATTTGAAACTCAATCATTTTTACAATTAATTGTATAAAGTATGTAAAAGTTGAAGAAACGGATCTGCGTCGTAACTTTTATGAATTTACATAAAATGTAAAATTCTATTTATTATAAGTATAAATATATTTGAATTTAATTTTTTGTTTTAATCACTGTATTTTTATACTTTATTCGTAGTACTATTAAGTATTTTTAGCTGAAAAGAGAGGATAATAGTAATTATTTTCATATATAGCTTGAAATAAATATTATCAATTAATGTAACATTATAGAGGAAAGGAGAATAAGATAACGATCTTAAGGTTTATTTATTTTTCCTAATTTCTGTTATGACTTCAAAATAATAATCTTTTTTTTAAAATTTATTAAAATTTTTCTCATTCTCTAAAAATTAAAAACAGTTAAATAAATTAGAATTTTTTTAATTTACACTTTTTAATGATATATCAATTTCATCATCTTGATAGATTATGCTCCCCATATGCGAGGACATAAAATGACTTTCAATAGAGAATAAGACGTAAAATTCAGTTAAAAAATACACTTTTTTTAAAAAATAGGAAAATTTATTCTATTGTAATAAACTTCTTATATCATTTTAATATTATAATATTTTAACGCAATAAAAGAAATATATAAATAAACAAGAATATTATTCAAAGCAATAAGTGTATAAAATGGCCAACATATGAGCATTAAAAAGTTGTTATAAAGTCAAATAAGTTTATTAAATCAATATGGATATAAATTAAAAATAAATTAAATGTTCAACTTTGGCGGAGTCTTCTTCAGTATCAAAAATTAATTAAAAAGAAAGAAAATAAAATATTACTTCGAAAACATTTCAAGAAGATCAATTGTGAGCATTATGTCGTTGCATTTTTTGATATTAGGAAGTATTATTTCTATAATTTGAAAGAATTAAATTATTAAAACATTCAGACCGAAACAATTACTTATAAGTAATTACTTATAAAATAAAAAATGAAATTAATTTAAAGATAAAATAAAAATAATTATTAATTATTTTTCAAATTTCGTTACCTTATCCCGCATTCTTGTGTTTTTTTTATTTGTTTAATAAAAATAATGCAACGCAAAAAATGAAAAATATTAGTATGTTATTATAGATGTTCTTAGCAATATTATATTGTAATTTTATAAAAGAAATGAAAATATTTACTATAATTATGTCATTTCTTATGAAAAAATTCCAAAAAATTATGTATAAGTAAATTTAAAACTCACATTTTTTATTATATTATTCACTTTTAAGGAAAGTTTGAAATTAAATTACAAGAGATTATTTAATATTGTCTTAAGCTTTTAATAAGAACAGCATCGATTCATTATCTCTTATTAGCTAGAAAAATTTAACAATTCATTATCTTACCCTTTCCCCTATAAAAGAATATTTTAATCAAGAGATATTACAATAATGCTTTTTTACACATATTCTGCAAATAATATTTTATATTTTTACTTACTTGATAAAATAAAACTTATGTAAAAAACGAATTTTTATTGAAATAGATTAGAAACAATTATTTATCGAATCAAATTAACATATTACTCCAACATGCTGACGCGATCACGAGTCGAGACTTACTAACGGTTAAAAGCAAATTATAATAACACATGCAAGGTGAAATACATTTATTTATTAATACAATCTTATTTTTGTTTTTCTGTTTTTGAATATCCTTATTTAATTTGTCTGTTTGTATGGAAAGATTCTACGAGAAATAAATCATTTTATCACCTTTTGTAATTTTATTAATTTTACTTTATTAAAAATCAAACGTGATTACTATGACAATGAAGCTTTAGGATATGTTAGGTATTTAAAATTATTGTAATATCTTTTATACGCTGATTACTTGGACAATTTTTTTGTTGAAAA
This sequence comes from Cephalotes varians, assembly GCA_037157785.1. NCBI lineage: Eukaryota > Metazoa > Arthropoda > Insecta > Hymenoptera > Formicidae > Cephalotes > Cephalotes varians. The sequence continues at coordinate 411,728 of JANQDE010000052.1, forward strand.
TATTTGATATTTGTTGAACTACATATAAGATACTGAAAATTGCAGTTTTGGCAGTTAATATAAAATAACTAATTTTTGTTTAATGGATTAATTAATTTTATTTTAATCAAAATATTTAGAAATACGCAACTTTTTAATTTTATTAATAATTAGTTCTCCTTTTTAGTTTTTAAAAATTTTAGTTTCACTGTTTTATTTTTTTTATTCTGAATAATTTTTTAATTATATATTTAATGTAATTAAGAACAAATGCATTTTAACAAATTTTTATTTTAAATATTATTTAGAAATCTAAATAATAGTAAAAATTAAAATGTAGGTATACATTAGAACGAAGAAACAGTAATTTTGCAATTTTAAAAGAAATTCTACATAAAATTATTAAAATTTAAAATATATTAATTCTAATTAACGTTATATTATAAATATCTATCGATAACAAAGTGATAAATGAATAACAATTTTATTTTAATTTGACCGAAACATTTTGATTTTTACATTGGTGTATTAAAGATTCAAAATTGTGATTCAGATATGGAATCCAAGGATATAAAACAGAATTAAATTTGTTCACAATGAGAAAATATGATCGAAGGAATATTAAATGTTTCTTCGTTTATACAAATACGAAAGAAATATTTAGTATAAATTTAGATGCTGGCGAAATATCCACCTTCTATGGTGAAAGATTTCTAAGTATGTGTTGCATAATCATATTTCATATTATAGTATTTACAACACAATAGATTTTCTTAGTGAGTACTTTAAAATACATTTAAATATATATTTTTTTATCTTTTGTCTTTTATTTTTTATGTATAACAAAGATTATTTTGAGTATACAGATAATAAAATATGGATATGGAGATTTACGATCTTAGCAATTTTATGGCAATATTGGAATCTTGTCAATTGACATTTATTTTTTTTTTAACAGGTATTTGATCACTTATTTGAGAAATAAAGCGAACAAATGATAGATTGATACGACTAATTTTAGAGAAAAGTTAACAGCTCATCTCGATCTAGAACTTTCAAAAAAATCGATTTTTTTTTTCATAAATCAATTAAAACATTAAAGTGTATAGAATAAGATCTCAAAAGGTTTTTGTCAGATTTTGATCGTGGTTAAAGTTATTTACAATCAAAGTACGAGCGACAATCAACGAGCGATGCACAAAACGCGCTTAAGTCTATGTTGAAGCCATGATATATTAGCACGTGAAAGAAGACAAACTGAAGATTCTTATTACTACGAAGAACATGAAGGAACATGTTTGTATGGACTAGGGATTTGCTGACTAAAAGTAGAAAATAAATTTTTTGTATGTTGCTTTGAACATATTATCAAAACTTTAAACGCGTTTTTCTCGAAATCATGTTTTTGAAATCGCCATTGTATAAAACTTTCATCTAATAATCCGATTAACTTGAAATGTGATATGCATGTTTGAATTAAGTGTCGCTACTGCATGAACCAAAGATTTTATGATAATTCAAATAGTTTTTTTAATTTACAATGTGAAAGCACAGAAATTTCAGCGAAAAAACTGTTTCTTTTACAACGCCACTTAGTAAAAAATTATTATTTTTCATTTTTTTTTTAGTTCATGCAGTTAACAAACCGTTACTAATTGTAAAAAAATTTTGATTTTCTGTTCTGCCTCTATTGGAGAACAACGGCCCTGGAGACCCCAAAAATTTCGGCATCTCTCTCTCATAGTGGTATTATTATTATTTTAGATTACTACTCTAGATATCGCCCAATACGACATAATATTTAAGCAACAAATACGTAAAGTTTATGTTAGAGTATCAATAAAAAAGCCCTCCAACTATTACACACTTTAATTTCCCCGTTCAACTACAAATCAGTTTTGAAAAGACACTCAATTTTACGTCCTCTAGACAGAGAAGGGCACTTAATTGAATTATTTGTCCATATAATATAAAATATTTCAATATGTTCTTGGTTATGTTGATCTGCGCGAACAACAAAAAAGTTAATACATGACATTATTGCGCACATACACATTGCATACATGACATTATTGCGCACATACACTTTGCACAGATGGTTTTATTGCATACATGAAGTAAAGAAATCGTATTTATACTTTGTACACAGGATATTATTATGCATATACAGATTGCACATATAAAATAAAAAAAATTATATAGTTGCGTATTACAAACTGCATAAAGTTGTTTTGAAAAACAATTGTACGTTTTCTTTACACCAATTGATTCGTCTCTTACTCTGTATATAAATGTATTAAGATACAATTAGTGAGCGCAACTCAAACCAAATTGTTATTTCAAATTAAAGCTGACTGCGTGAGAAGTAAATCCATGTGGAATCTTGCTTAGTTGCAAAATACATGCGTGGATGCAAGATGTTCCGTCTCCTCTATGGGGAGGCTCCACTATGAAAAAACTAGACACATGAGTTTGCATTGAATCTTGCTTTGCGTGAAAAATTGTCAACTGATGTGAAATCATGTGTGCAATGTCATATGTGCAATATGTATTTTAACAATAAATAAGATCAAAAAATGAATATAACACAAATAAACAAAGAAAAAATAATAAACGATCAAAATTAAACTTTAGTTAGTCTAATAATAATATATACATGTAAATTCAAACTTTTTTTTAATTCAAACTATTTAGTTACGGGTTGCGTACTGTCAAACTTTTAAATGCAATTTTAAAACCAAAATTTTTTTTAAATTGAAAATATGACGAATAATATTCATGATTAAATATGATGCTAACTTGCATCTTAGTTTTTATTTTATATATATATATATATATATATATATATATATATATCAAAATATACGCATTAACTCGTCTTAAATTTATTAAATATATACAGTGTACATTTTATTAGATATGTGTATTAAAAAACCTGAGAAAAATATAAAAGTATTTAAGAATTAATTTATATTCTGCAATAATGCGGGTACCCGAAAATGATTTCTAAATGTTATCATAGTATTGATTAATCGTATTTTTACAATAGAAACTTAATATTTAATAATAATCACAAAGAAGAATAAAAAATAATAATAAATTTAATAAAAACTACGTAAGTGAAACACACATAATTAAACAAAGAAGAAGGGCCAACCGTCTAGATTTGACTTGGTAAAAAATTTATTTATATGTATATGTTTATATATGTTTATATATATTTATATTCTTCCATAAAAAATTTTTTGCCGGATTTATGTAAAATTTTGTTCACTTATTAACACTGAATAAATTTGACCTTTGTTGGCAGTCGGAAATGTAGGCAAATGAAGCTGTTGGCAATCGGAAATGTAGGTTAACGGAGCCCAATATAAATATCTATATTAATATTTTTATTTAATTTATATTATTTATATTTTATTATTAATTTATTATTATTTATATTTTATTATTAATATTTATATTATAATTTTTATGTCAATAAAGAGATATCTGATTTTTAAAAAATATATATTTTTAACTAATATTAATGCAAATAATTTTTATAATTCTATTTTAAACATATAATTACAGCGTTATAATAAAGGGATTGATATACTGCGTAACAATTATCATTGTTACTTTATGTATTTTTAAGAAGTACACAATGATAAATGACTGTTTATAATATGCATAAAAATATTTATTATTATGTGTATTAACATAGAAAATTATATACAAATATTAATGAATGACTTTTTTTATATTTAATCATTTAAATTAAATATGTGTCATAAAATCTTAATTTTAGTGTCATAATTTCTTAATTTTTACTCCTTCGCAAGCCACTTTCGTCATCTTGACATCGAAACCGTGTGTCTTTAATTCCTTCAAAAGATGCTTAATGTTTATTGGTTTCTCTGTGTATAATGAGTATAAAATGTATACGTATCTGTTTGTATCCGTATTACCAAAGACTGTATATTTTCCGGATGCCCCATGCCTTTGCGCTATTGCACAAATTTCATTCAGATGATAATATGATACGTCGAACATCTGTAATAATCTTTGGTTCATGCGAATATAATGCTGTAAAAAAGATATTAAAATGTAAATTAAAATTGTGCGCCGATGATATAGAAATTTTCAAATAAAACACACAAAGAAAGATAACACAAAAAAATGGAAAACACAGCTATACATAAATATGCAACAAAACAACATTTTTTGTAAAGTCACGTAATAAGGCTTACTTGTAATAATTCGTGTTCCTCAAAAAGACGATCATGTCTCGCTTCGTTACTGAGCTCATTATTTTTGTGGATTTTGTGAAGATTTACTAATATATTATAAACCTTTTCCGTTGTAGTGTAAATAGATTTCAAGATACAAGTGGCAATATCGGGTAACATAGTCTCTAACTCTAACACTCGTCGCTTTCGAGCTTCTACATCTTGCATTTGTTTCGAATCAACTAGCAGTATCGTCATGCTTTGAAAGTTAAACACTGCGCATGTAGCATTTTTATATTTTAATAAAGAGCCGTATGTGCACATTGTTATGTCGAGCATTTCCGATTCGGAAACACTTTCTTCGCAGCGTATAGCATATTTATGAATTTTTTCGAGATCGGTATTGTCGAAAGTATCGTGAGTATCTTTTTGCAGACGTGACCAATGTAACAAACACGCCGCGAGAGATACTTTGAGTGATGCTGGACAAATAAATTCGTCATCCATCATTAATTTTGTGGATATAACTATTCTAAATGATTTTAATTGAATCTGCTCTTTGTAGGTGATATGAGCAAGCAAATAGTAGAATATTTGTAACACTCTCTGGTTAACTGAATCATAAACACCGATAAATTGTTGAACTTGTTTATGCAATATCCTTTTATTTTTGGTGCATATCTTAAAAAAATTTATATATTCTTGTAATGGTATTTTATGTCGTAGATCGATTTGAGGAAAATTTATTTCAATATCAGTTGAATGCGGAAGCGGTGATTCGTTGAATGTCAACGTGGTACGTAAATCTATACTAGCCATTAGTTTATATGTAGTGTGTTCACCGAATAAGCTTAAACTGCCTGGTGTGGTTATTATGAACTTAATCATTTTTACGAATAATGATTTCTATTATATAAACTATATTTTAAAAGTTGAGAAATCGAATTTGCGTGTAGCTCTTATAAATTCACACGAAATATGATCTTCAACTTATAAGTTTAAGTGTAATTTAACAGAAATTTTTATTCGATTGTTATTGTATTTTTTATGTCAGCTAGAAATATAATAGCAATTATTTTCCAAGATTTCATACATAGCTTGAAATGTTATCAATTAATACAAATTATAAAAGATTATTTTTGTGTGTTAATTAAGACATATTAATATAATAGTGCCCTTTTATACACAATCCGAAAATAGTATTTTATATTATTACTTACTTGATAAAATAAATATAACATGTAAACGAATTTTTATTGAAATAAATTAGAAACGATCATTTAGTTAACGAAAAGTTCAATCTATTACTTTTAATAACAATGTTCACACGATCAAGAGTCTAGAGCCACTGATAGACAGTTAAAAGCAAAAAGTAATAACATGCGCAAAGTGAAATATGTTTATTTACTAGTACAGCCTTATTTCTATTTTTCTATTTTCTTTATTTAAATTGTCCATTTGTATAAAAAGACTCTGTAAGTAATAAATAATTTTATTGAATTGATTTTATAAAATATGAATGATGTGATTGCTTCTACGTTAATGAAATCTTAAGAGATGTTAGGTGTTTGGAATTATTAAAAATTTTTTGGATTTTATTGATTTTTAGAACAATTTTTTAATTGGTATTCATTGTACTAAAAGATATTAAAATTTGCAATTTTGGCAGTTAAAAAAATTTTAATAGTTTGATGAATTAGATTGTTTTAATCAAAATATTTAGAATTATAGCAATTATAATTAGCAATTTTTTAAATTTTATTAATAAATATTTTAATTATTTCTCTTTTTACTCAGTTTTAAAAAATTTTAATCTCACCGTTTTACTTTATTATTTTTAATAATTTGTTAACTATGTAACTATAACTAATGTAATTAAATAAAAGCAAAATGTATTTTAATAAATTTTTATTATGTGAATAATACTTCATTATTATAAATATGTCTTGCTATATGTAGAAACAAAAATGTATACATATGTAGAAACAAAGGAAAGAGAATTTTGCAATTATAAAAAGCTATGCAGAATATTTAAATTATTTTAATTTTTTAAACGCTATTTGTAATATTATCGAATGATAGCATCAAATGACAGCATATATTAATAACACATTCCAATGTTCTTTGTCAGCATATTAAAGCATACAAAAGAAAATTTTTTTCCACTATGTACTCATGTTTGAACATTCGGTGAGAAACTTCTGTCCATGTAATTTATCCTTTTTTCGTTTGCCGAATTGCAGATCAGTAAATCTTATTGTTATTATTTGTTTTTTTTTGGTCAGATATTTTAGTAGTGAATGTTGTCTAATAATTTGATAAATCCGTCAATAACAATATTCACAATGAATTGACTGAGAGAAATAAATCTAATTATTTAATCAGTAAAAGCAATTACCATTTTTAAAAAAGTAAATGCGAAAAATTATGAGATTAATCATTCTTTTCTATTAGAAGTGTGAATTAGTTTTGAAGAATTTTTTTTTTAGAAGAACGCATTTATTTAAAGAAAATAATACGAGTTACATTAATTAAGTTCTGATACTTTAGAACTCAATCTACTGAGTAACTGAGTTTTCGTCCAATAATTCTTGCAATTCTGCATCTTCAAACTTTTTTGGCTGTCTTGAGCGTTTTTTGTCACTAATCAAAATCTACTTTGAACCGTCTAAACCAGTATTCACACGTTTTAATTGATGACGAAGACTCTCCGTAAGTTTTAACAAGCTTTCGGTGATTATCTGGCAATTTTTTTCTTATTAAAGAAGTAGAGTAAGAAATGTCAAAAATATTCTATTACAATGAAATCATTCTCTCGGAAAGATACAGAATATGATAATGTGGATAAAACTCGCAATCAAAATGTTTTTATTAGTAAGAAAACAATTCTGTGAATATATTATACATATAATTAAATAATTAAAATTTGAGTTATAATTTATTTTATAATTATAATCTTCTATTATATGTATGATGGAATTTTGAATGTTGGCGTAATGTTTACGCAGACGAAATTCACCGATAAAAGGAGCAAATATTTTTTAGATTCATTGTCATTTAGTTTTATTTGGGAAAAACGCATTTTTTGTAACATCAAACGGGATATATGCGGGATTTGTGCGGTAAAAAAGTTTGTTGTAAAACTGTTTTGTTTTATTGCATTTCAAAATTACGTGAATGTTGTAGATGTTTGTTGTAGATGTAACGATAACGAAAGAATAATAATGATTGTTGCAGACTATGAAAGCTACATTATGCCACAAAAAATACCGTTTTCTACGATGTATTATGACGTTATCTCGGTAAAGCCATTAAAGAGTAAGTATAGGACGTATTATATATTTATAACGATTACATCTATATTATATATTTTATAAAAAATACGTTATACATTAATAATTGTTTATGCATAAAAATATTTATTATTAATTGTGTTAACATAAAAAATTATATATATATATATATATACTTTAATATAATATTTATATTTTATCATTTATATTAAACTTGTGTGATGTCATAATGATAATTTTTACTCCGGTGCAAGCCAAATTTATCATCGTGACATCGAACCCGTGTGCCTTTAATTCTTTCGAAAGAGGCTCAATTTATAGATATATGTATTTTAGTTTATAGATATATTTGTATAATGTGTAATGGGCACCAAATGTATACGAATCTGTCTGTATTAGAAATACATGTATGTATATTTTCCGAATAATCCATGCTTTTGCGCTCAATCGCGAATTTTATTCAGAAGATAATATGATATATCTAACATCTGTAATAATCTATGATTTATGTAAGTGCATGTCTGTAAAAAATATGTAAAATGTAAATTGAGCTTGCACATATACGCACACACACGAATGCACGAACACGCATACAACACCATAGAAATTCTCAAATAAAAACTTATAAAAAGACATGATACAGAAAACCGCTACGCATTATATATATATATATATATATTTATAAAGTTCACGTAATAAGACTTGCTTTGTGTTGCTGCAAAAATAATCATTTCTCATTTCAGTACTGAGATCATTATCTCTGATTAAGTTTTATTAATGTATTGTAAGCCATTTTCATTACAGTGCCAATGCTGTTTAAGATAGAATTGATAATATCGGATGACATATTCATTAACTCTGCCATTCGAGTTTCTACATCCTGCATGTCTGTTTTGAATCAATTAACAATGTCATGCTTGGTAAATTAACGCTGCATACTTATTCTCGTGCGATTCACATTTTAATATTGAGCCATATTAACAAGTCATTATGTCGATTATTACTTTTGAATCAAAAACATTTATTTCGCAGGATATAGTTACAAATCTTTTCGAGATCGGTACCATCGAAAGTATGGAAAACAGTATCTTTACAGCACAGAATGTATGAATTTCTTCGAGATCTGTACCATCAAAAGTATTGGAAATACCTCTCTGCAGACGTGACTAATGTAACAAAGCCGCGAAACATATGAGTGAACATTTGAATGATGCTGGACAAATAAATTTGTTATCCATCATTAATTCTGTAAAGACAACTATTTTAAATGATTTTAATTGAATCTGCTCTTTGTAAGAGATGAAAATGAGCAAATAGAATATTTGTAAAATTACTCTCCGATTGCCTGAACTATAGGAACTGGTAAATTGTCGCACTTGTTCATGCAATAGCTCCCTATTCTCGCAATTGTTATAGAAGTTAGAAAGAAGATTTCAAAAAATTTATTTCCTGTTTGAATGTGATTTGTTGAATATCAGCATAGAATGTAAATTTAGCTATTAGTCTACTTTTATCGCGTTCATCAAATAAGCTTAAACTACTTGGTGCGGATATTTCGAACTTAATTATTTTTACGAATAATAATTCTATTATGTTGTAAAAATTAAGGAGTCGAATCTGCGTCGTAGTTCTTATAAATTTATATAAAATGTAAACATTAATTTATAAGTTTAAATGTAATTTATCATAATTTTTCGTTATTCAAGTGTCGTGATATTTGTAATAACAGCGAGAAGGAATGATTAACATCAATTATTTTCCAAGATTTTATAGTCTGAAATAATTGTTTCAATTATTGCGATATTATAACAGTTTGTTATGTGCGTTAATCAAAAAATATTTTAATGATGCGCTTTCACACATAACTTGAAAATAATACTTCATATATTCATTTGGTAAAATAAATAAGAATGGTATATATGAGTTCTTATTCTAACACATAATAAACGATTATTTATACAAGTGAATCAATTTAATCTTTTACTTTTTATAACAACGATCACTAACGGATCTAAAGTTACCAATGGATCTAAAGTCACTAACGGACGCTTACAAATGAAAAATAACATGCGCAGAATGACGTATATTTATTTACAAGTAAAACTTTATATTGATTTTTCTGTTTTTGAACATATTTATTTAAATTGTCAATTTATATAGAAAGACTATGTGAGGAATGTATAATAATCGTTTTATTATCTTATGTTAAACTGACTTTGTAAAAGATTAACCTGGTTGCTGCTACGTTCTCTATACTGGTTCAAGAAATCAACGTCTATATAATATCTATAAATTTTTTAAACATTATCCTTAAAAATTCTTTTTATAAGAATAAGAAATTCAGAACAAGAATTTCAGTAACGTTGTATATTGCACCTTATTTATTTTATATATAATGCGATATATATTGTACATAAGATTAATTTAAAAAAATTGGACTAGACCTATAAAACCTAATTTAAATTTACCCTTTCCAAGCTCCTTCAAAACAGTTTTTTTTTACATATTCTGCAATTTTACTACTTCCGTGTCTCAAACGTTGTCTAAAAAAATCTTTTTCTCAAATCGCGATAAGCTTTCGCAATTCAGTCTGGATGTCCTTGACTGTATCTATTTCTTATCCCTGCTACAATTTTATTTTGGAAAACAAAAAAAAATTACAAGTGTGTGTTTTTTTAAAGGGATAGCATTTCGATATAGTCGAGGACATCCAGATTGAATCGTAAAAATGCTTAACACGATTTAGGACGAAGTTTTTTTTTAGACAGCATTTGAGACATGGAAGTAGTAGGATTGTTGAAAATGTAGAAAAAAACTGCATGGAAGGAGCTGAAAGGGTAAAGGTACTTCCTGATAGCATTTCGACATATCGCTGTACAAAATAACTTGACGAGAATTACTTTGAAAGCGATATATCATTTTAAAACTGGTATATATTTTAATAAAATTTTACAAAATTTTAATAAATCTTATCCGATTTCTTTTTGATTGGCCATATATTAATAACTAATTTTTATTCTTATAAAATGTCAGTTTTAACATAATATTTTTTATAGTTCTGTCTATAGTTCTATCTGTTAAATTAATTGACAAACTGGCTTTACAAATAATATAGAATAATCTTAAGTGAGGACATATGCGTTTTGTTCATCACAAAGTAGGTAAATTTTTTTATTTAATGTTTTCATTAATGTTTTTTTATTAATATTAGAAATTTGTGTTTATATTACAAATTTTCTGTCAATAAAAATATTTCATTTTTGATTAAATAATATACATTTTTATTAGATATTTATGGCAAATATTATTTGTAATATGTGTAATAATGTAAAAGAATATATATGTCGGCAAGATTATAAAAGAGTAAGTATATGGCATGTTAATGATTATAATATTGCTTTATATATTTATAATAAATATATGACTGTTTATAGTATGCATTAAAATATTTATTATTAATTTTGTTAACAAAAAAATTATGTATAATCTTATTATAATACTCATATATAATCGTTAATATTTAATCTAGTCGTTAATAAGTTAATTACTTAAGCAATAAAATTTAGTTCAATAAAGATTTAATAAACGTTACGCATCAAGTTTAAATGTTTAAACTAAAAAAATAAACTTGTACATTTAATAGATCTTTTAAATTACGTAATAAACGTTTAATAAATGTTCATAACATTTTTTATTACTAGTTTAAAACTGTGACTTTAACACGTCATATTTAGTCAATTTTCACTCCGCTACAAAGCAAATTCGTCAATATAATATTGAAACCTTGCGTCGTCAAATTGTTCATGAAAACCGTAAAGTCTGTTTTATTTGTGTATGGGTACCAAATGTATGCGTATCTGCCATGACTAAGATCTGTATATTTTCCAGAAAATCCAAGTTTTTGTGCCATTGCGCAAATTTCATCCAATTGGGTATACGATACGCCCAACATCCGTAATAATCTATGGCTCTTACGAGTGCAAGTCTGTGGAAAATATGCGAAAATTCAGCTTGCGACGATATAAAAATTCTTCAATAAAATGAAAAAGTATAACACAGAAAACGTAACTATGCATAAATATACAACAGAATAACATTTTTTTATAGAGTTCATGTTATGACTTACTTCTAATGCTTTATGTTGCAGCGAAAGACCTAAATTTTTCGTTTCGATATCGAGTTCATTATTTTTGTAAATATCAAAAATTGTTTGGAATATGTTATTAGCCACGTTCGTTAAATCGTCAAAGTTGTTCAAGATAGAGTTGGCAAGTTCGGGAAACATATTTATTAATTCTGAAACTTCTTGCTTCTGAATTTCTACATTTGGCGTCTGATTTGAATCAACTAGCAGTATCATCATGCTTGGTAACTGAAACCCTTTATACTTATACTGTTCTTTCTCTTTCACTAGTGATCCATACGTGCACACCATTATGTCGATTAAATCTGATTTGAGACCAAATTTTTCGCAACACATTGCATAATCACAAATTTGTTTAAGATCGGCTTCGTCAAAAGTACTGTGAGTACCCTTTTGCAGACGTGACCAATGTAACAAACATGCCACGAGACATACTTTTAATGATGCCAGAGACATAAATTCTCCATTCGACGTTAGTTGTGTATTTAAAATTATAATGAAAGATTTTATTTTAATCTGTTCTTTGTATGTGATTAAAACAATCAAATAATAGAATATTTGTAAAAATATTTTCTGGTTAATTGATTCGTACTGAAATGTAAGTTGTATTCTTTCATGCAATAACTCCGTATTTTCGACGCAACTATACAAGTTTGAAAATGTCTGAAAGGAAATTGTGTGGAATAGATTGATTTGAGGGATATACATTTCAATAAAGTTTGAAAGAGGGGCTGGTACTTCTTGGAAAGTCAGTGTAGTACATAAATCCATGCTAGCTTTTAGTCTATTTTCAGTGTATTCACCGAATATGCTTAAACTGGCTGGTGCGGATATTTGGAAATGAATATCCGTATTCATTTTTACAAATAATTGTTTTTATTATATAAAGAATATAAAAGTCGAGGAATCGGATTTGTAGTTCTTATATATGAATTTACACCAAATATAAAATTTTGTTTATAAATTGTTTTTTATAATTGTGTTTTATATTTATAATATAGTTTTTTTGTTTTGTTCGTTGTTGTAATACCTTTAACAACTAAAAAGAGAGAATAATAGCAATTATTTTCTAATATTTCGTACATAACTTGACGCAAATGTTATCAATTAATGAAACATTATATAAAAAAATATTTATGCGCATTAATCAAGAAATATTATAATGATGCTTTTTACACATACTTTGACAATAATATTTTACATTTTTACTTACTTGAGGAAATAAATGAAATTCATGAAAACAAATTTTTATTATAACAGATCAGACACGATCATTTAGCGAATCAATTTAATCTTTTCAAATAATGTTCACACGATCAAGTTTTCAGAGTCACTAAAAGGATGGTAAAAGCGAAATGTAATAATGTGCGCAAGGTGAAATATATTTGTTTACTAATACAATTTTATTTTTATTTTTCTATTTTTATGTAAATTGTCCGTTCGTATGGAAAGATTTTGCAAGTAATAAATAACTTTACTATCTTTTAAATTGATTTTATAAAACATGAATGATGTGACTGCTTGTAGATTGATAATGAAATCTTAAGAGATGTTATGTGTTTGGAATCAAAGCAATTTTTTAATTGATGTTTGTTGTTCTCAATACATGAAATTTGCAATTTTGGCAGTTAAACACTTATAATAGTTTGACGATTTAATTAGTTTTGTTTCAACCAAAATATTCAGAACTACTATAGCAATTATAAATAACAATTTCTTAAATTTAATAATAAATATTTTACATATTTTTTTTTCTGTTTTTAAAAATATTAATTTTCTCATAGTTTTACTTTTTATTTTTAATATTCTATTAATTATGCAATTATAACTTATAAATTTAAATAAAAGCATATGTATTTGATATATTTTTATTATGATTATTGTCTTATTATAACAAATCTGTCTTACTTATAGAAACAGAAATGTATATATGGAAACAAAAAAGAGATAACTTTGCAATTCTGAAAAACTGTATAAAATATATAAAATATTTAGTTTTTTTTAACATTATTTAATAATATTATAATCCATCGGATAACAGCATATATTAATAACATGTGCCAATGTTCTTTGTCAGTATATTAAAAATAAGAAAGTATAATAAGAGAATCTTTTTTCCTTTATATATTCATATTTGAACTTCTGCCTAGGAACTTTCGTTCGTATAATTTAGTTTTTCTTTTTGATTTTATTGAATTTTGCAGATCAGTAAATTTTATTGTTATTGTTTATTTCTTTTTATCAAATATTTTAGTGGTGAATATTATCTGATAATTTGATAAGTCCGTTGATGGCAATATATTTACAATGAATTGATTACTTAAATTTAATTATTTAATCAGTAACAGCAATTATCATTTTTAACAAGTAAATGCGAAAAATTATAAAAATAATCGTTCTTTTCTCGGAAAGATTCAGGTTCTGATAACTGTCACTAGTGGAAAAACTTCGCAACCAAGATGTTTCCATTACTTTTCGTTACTAAGAAAACAATTCTGTGAATAAATCATACATATAATTAAATAATTAAAATTTGATTTAAAATTTATTTTATAATCATAATTTTCTATTACATGTATAATGAAGTTCTGAACGTTTACACAGACAAAATTCACCGATAAAGGCAACAAATATTTTTTTATATTAATCCGCATTTGATTTCATTTGGGAAAAACGCATTTTTTGTATTAAAAAATGAGATATATACTTGTGCAGTAAATAAGACTTGCTATAAAATTATTTTACTCTATTGCATTTCAAATTACATGACTGATATAAATGTTTAATACGAAGGAGGAATAATGATTGTTAAAGTCACATTATGCCACACAAATATTGTTTTGCATATTAAGATATATATTATAACATTATATACCGCGGTAAAACCTTTGAAGGATAGGTATATGGCATCGTAGCTTATATTTATTATTTTATATATTTTATAAGAAATATATTGTATTACGCACTAACCATTATTTATAATATGCATGAAAATATTTATTATTAATTGTGTTAACATAGAAAATTTTATATAAAACTTAATATAATATTTATATTTAATCATGTATATTAACTTGTGTGACATCATTTTGATATAATTTTTACGGTGCAAGCCAAATTTGTTTTCATGACCGTGTGCCTTCAATTTTTTCGAAAGAAGTTCAGTGTTTATTAGTACATCTGTATCATGAGCAAATCTGTCTGTATTACAAATCTGTACATTTTCCGAACAATCTATATTGTTGCACAAATTTTATCCAAACGATAATATGATACGTCTAACATCTGTAATGATCTTTGATTCATGCGAATGTAAGTCTATGAAAAACATACATCAAAATAAAAACTGAGATTGTGCCGACATAAAAATTCTCAAATAAATACTTATAAATGGGCATGATGCAAGTTTAAATAATAATATAGTTTAAATAATAAGACTTATCTCTAAAATGCTTGGTATTGCCGCAAAACATAATTACTTTTTATTTCAACTCTGAGTTCATTATTTTTGATGATACCGTTAAGTTCTACTAATGTATCATTTTCGTTACAGTGTAAATGTTGTTCAAAACTGATAATATTCATTAAATTTGGCATTCGTTGCTTTCGAGTTTCTACATTTTGCTTCTGTTTTCAATCAACTAGTAATATTGTCATGCTTAATAAATCAAACATTATACACATATTTTCTTCTATCTTATATTTTAATATTGAGCATATTTTAATATAAATACGATTTATGTCGATTGTTACCACTGAATCGAAAATATTTTCTTCGGATATAGCATAGTTACAAATCTTTACTTCGAAAATATGGGAAACAGTATCTTCGCAGCGTATAGCATAAGTATAAATTCCTTCCAGATCTGTGCCATCAAAAGTATTGCGAATATTATATTGCTTTCTGCAAACGTAATAAACATGCCGCGTGATATACTTTGAATGATGCCGAACAAATTCTTTATCTACCGTTAAATCTGTGGATAAAATTATTCTGAATAATTTTATTTTAATATGCTCTTCATAGGTGATATAAGCGGGTAAATAAGAGAATATTTGTAAAAATACTTTCCGGTTGGCTGAACTACAATATACCAACTGATAATTTATCGCACTTGTTCATGCAACACTTTGCTATTCGCGATATAATTTCTATATAGAAATTTAGAAATTCTTGTAATGATATTTTATGCCACGGATTGATTTTATGAAAATTTACTTCAATTTTGTTTGTAGGCAAGAACGATGATTCTTTGAAAATGGTACATAAATGCTAGTCATTATATTAATTTTAGCGTTTACCGAATAAACTTAAACTGTCTGGTCCAGTTATTATAAACTTAATCATTTCTACGAGTAATAATTCTATTATGTTGTAAAAGTTGAAGAATCGAATTTGCATCGTAGCTCTTATAAATTTATGTAAAATATAAACATTAATTTATAAGTTTAAATTAACATAATTTTTCGTTATTCAATTATCATGATACTTGCAATGACAGCGAGAAATAATCATTAATATCAATTATTTTCCAAAATTTTAGCTTGAAATAATTGTTTCAATTAATGTGACATCATAAAAGTTTGTTATGTGCGTTGATAAAAAAAAATTTTAATTGTGCTCTTTCACACATAACTAAAAATAATCATATTCATATATTCACTTAACAAAACAAATAAGATCGATATATTGATCGTTCTTATTTTAAAACATAAAGAACGATTACTTATTCAACTGAATCAACTAAACCTTTTATTTTTTATGACAACGATCACTAACGTATCTATAAGATTACGAATGGATGTGGAATTACTAACGCTTACAAATAAAAAATAACATGCGCAAGGTAACATATATTTATTTGCAAATTTTTTTTTTTATTAGGATTTACACCCTTATTTTGGTGTTTTTATTTTTGAATATTCTTACTTAAATTATCAATTTGAATATAGAAAGACTATGTGAGGAATGTATAATAATCGCTTTATTATCTTATGTTAAACTGATTTTGTAAAAGATTAATGACCTGACTCTTGCTACGTTAATAAGACTGGTTTCTTTTTGATTATACATTGATCGTATATTGATAACTAATTTTTATTATAAAACGCCAGTTTTAACATAATATTTTTTAAAATATGTGTTAAATTGGCAAACTGGTTTTACAAATAAAATAAAATAATCTTACGTGAATATACAAGTATATATGTTTTATTCATCACAAAATAAGTGATTTTTTTACATTTATATTAATATTTACTACTATATATTATATACTACAAATTTTCTGTCAATAAAAATATTTGATTTTTTATTAAATAATATACATTTTTATTAGATATGTAATGCAAATGTTATTAGTAGTATGTATAACGTAAGAAAGAATGCATACCTCGGCAAGGTCATAAAAGAATAAGTATATTGTACATGTTAATAATTATAATAATTATAGCTTTATATATTTATAACAAATATACGATTGTTTATAATGCATTAAAATATTTATTGTTAATTTTGTTATCATAAGAAAGTGTAAATTTTCACAATATTTATATCTAATCGTTAATATTTAATCTAATCGTTAATAATTGAATTACTTAAATTCAATAAAGTTAGTTCAATAAACGTTTAATAAACATAAATTTTAAATGTTTAAGCTAAAAAAAGAACTTTTAAATTTGTCAAGGTTTTTTCAGATTGATTGATTTTTTTTTAATTACTTAATAAACATTTACATAACGTTCAAAACATTTATTTATCGTTTCTTTTACCAGTTTAAAATACTATTCATACACAAAACATTTCGACGGTGTAATAAACATATTTACATACGTTTATACGTTTAATGAACGTATATATATATATTTATATAAAAGTATAAAAACGTAGACTAAACATTTTTATACGTTTATTAAACGTTTATTTAACATTTATTTAGCGTTTAGTAACTGCGTTGCTTGCATAAACTTGTAACTTTAATACGTCATATTTAGCCAATTTCCACTCCGGTACAAAACAAATTTGTCTGTATAACATCGAAACCACGCGTCTTCAATTCATTCATGAGAACGAATATTAGATTTTCGAATGTGTACCAAATGTATACGTATCTGCCATTACCAAATTCTGTGTATTTTCCGGACAATCCATGTTTTTGCGCCAATT
This sequence comes from Cephalotes varians, assembly GCA_037157785.1. Lineage (NCBI taxonomy): Eukaryota > Metazoa > Arthropoda > Insecta > Hymenoptera > Formicidae > Cephalotes > Cephalotes varians. The sequence continues at coordinate 429,521 of JANQDE010000052.1, forward strand.
TGCAAATTTTATCCAGATAGACGTTCGATAGGTCCAACATCTGTAATAACCTATGGTTCTTACGAATGCAAATCTGTGGAAAATATGTGTTAAATGAAAATTCGTCTTGCGACGATGTAGAAATTCTTAAAATGAAAAAATATGATAAGAAAACGCAGCTATGCATAAACATACAACAGAACAACATTTTTTTATAAAGTTCATGTTATGACTTACTTCTAATGTTTTCCGTTGTAGCAAAAGACAATATTTTTTCTCTACGATACTGAGTTCATCATTTTTGTAAAAATTAAAAATTGTTTCGAATGCATCATGAGCCTTGTTCGTTACAGCGTCAAAGTTGTTCAAGATAAAATTGGTAAATTCGGGAAACATATTCCTTAATTCTGCAACTCGTTGCTCCTGAACTTCTACATCTTGCGTATGATTTGAATCAACTAGTAGTATCGTCATGCTTGGTGAAGGAATCAATTTACATGTACTCTGTCCTTTCTCATATTTCAGTACTGATCCATACGTGCACACAATTATGTCCACCATATCTGATTTGGGAACAATTTTGTCAAACTTAGCATAAACACAAATTTTTTTAAGATCGGTTTCGTCTAAAGTACTGTGAGAACCTTTTTGCAGATTTGACCAATGTAAGAAACATGCCGCGAGACATACTTTTAATGATGTCAAAGACATAAATTCTCCATCTCTCGATATTAATTGTGTGGTTAAAAGCATAATGAAGGATTTTATTTCAATCTGTTCTTTGTACATGATAAAAACAATCAAATAATAAAATATTTGTAAAAATCTGTTCTGATTGATTGATTCGTACTGAAATGTAAATAGTAACACTTTTTCATGCAATAATTCCATATTTTTAACGCATAATTCGTAAAAGTTTAAAAATATTTTTAATGGAATTTTATGCAATAGATTAATTCGAGGAAAATTTATTTCAATATCGTCTGAAAGCGAGGCTGGTACCTCTCGAAAAATCAGTGTAGTACGTAAATCTATGCTAGCTCTTAGTCTATTTTTAGCGTGTTCACCGAATATGCTTAAACTGGCTGGTGCGGATATTTGGAAATGAATGATATCCGTATTCATTTTTACGAATAATAGTTTATATAATATTATAGAAAAAATATAAAAGTCGAGGAATCGGATCCGTAGCTCTTACGGATTTACACAAATTGTGAAATTCTGTTTATAAGTTGTTTTTTATAATTGTATTTTTCATTTATGGTATATTTTATATTTATAACATAGTTTTTGTTTTGTCCGTTACTGTAGTACTTTTAACAACTAGAAGAAAGAATAATAGCAATTATTTTCTGTTTCGTTCATAGCCTGACGCAAATGTTATCAATTAGTGAAACATTATATAAAAGGATATTTATGTTAATGAAAAGATGTTATAATGATGCTTTTTACACATATTCTCTCTGAGTATAATACTTCATATTCTCACTTACTTGATGAAATAAATAGAATTCATGAAAATGAGTTTTTTTCAAACAGATTAAACACGTTTTGCGAATCAATTTAATCTTTTTCAAACAATGCTCATACGATCAAGAGTCTAGAGTCACTAATGGATGATTGAAAGCTAAATGTAATAACATGCCCAAGGTGAAATATATTTATTTAGTAATATAATTTTATTTTTGTTTCTCTATTTTTGTGAATTGTCCGTTTCTACAGAAAGATTCTGCGAGTGATAAAATCACTTTATCATCTTTTGCTAAATTAATTTTGTAAAAATCATTGACTATTGTACTAATGAAGTTTTTGGAGATGTATCTTTAGAAGTGCAGTAAACTCTTTTGAAATTTATTGATTTTTGAGGATTAATTTCTATTTTTGATTTGTAAACGTTTGATATTTGTTGAGCATATAATATATGTACTGAAAATATAAAATATTAAATTTTCATGGTTGAATAACTAATCCCTGTTTGGATTATATAATTATGTTTTAACCAAAATGTTTTGAAATATACTTTTCTTCATTTTGTTAATTATTTAATAGTTATTTCTGCTTTTACTTAGTTTTTAAAAATTTTAGTCTCGCTGTTTTAAATTTTTAATTACACAATTAAATCTAATATAATTATATTAAAACCAGTGCATTTTAATAAATTTTTGTTTTAATTTATTTAGAAATTGGTCTTGCCATATATGAAAATTAAAATGTAAGCATATGTAGAAACAAAGAAAAGATAATTTTGCAATTTAAAAAAAAAATAATTCTACATACATGCATATTTTATTATCTATATACACAAAGTAATTTCCATTATCCATAAAAAATAAAAAAATAAAAATTAGAAAATATCCACTCAAATGTGTATTAAATTAATCAATAGAATCTATTGTGTAATCAATACTGAAATATGATTATGCAACATATATCTAGAAATCTTACGCCATGAAAAGCGGATATTTCGCCAACATCTAAATTTATGCTAAATATTTGTTTTGTATTTGTATAAACATAGATATGTAATACTTCTCCGATCTTATTTTCTCAACATGAACACAAATTTAATTTCGCTTTTATATCTTGTATATATTTCCATATCTGAATCATAATGTAAGTCACAATTTTGAATTTTTATTTTAGTAGTACACCAATGTGAAAATCAAGATGCTACAATCAAATAAAAATAAAATTGTTCATCTCATCGTTACCGATAAATACTTATAACATATAGTCAAGAAAGAACTAATATATCTTAATAATTCTATGTAGAAATATTTTTTTTTAAATTGCAAAATTATCTTCGTCTTTGTTTCTACATATACTTACATTTCAATTTTTATACATGGCAAGACCAGTTTCTAAATAAATTAAAATAAACAATTATTATAATGCATTTGTTTTTGTTATAATTACATCAGATTTAATTGTGTAATTAAAAATTTAAAACAGTAAGACTAAAATTTTTAAAAACTAAGTAAAAAGAGAAATAACTATTAAATAATTAACAAAATGAAAAAAAGTATATTTCAAAACATTTTGATTAAAACAAAATTATATAATCCAAACAAGAATTAGTTATTCTACTGTGAAAATTTAATATTTTATATGCTCAACAAATGTATGTAATTTTCAGTATCTTATAAGCTCAACAATTATTAAACATTTTCAAATAAAAAATAGAAATCAATTCGCAAAAATAAATAAATTTCAAAAAAGTTTACTATATTTCTAAAGATATTCTAAACTTCATTAATAATCAATGATTTTTAACAAATTAATTTAACAAAAGATGATAAAGTGATTTATTCCTCGCAGAATCCTTTTGTACAAAAGGACAATTTACATAAAAATAGAAAAACAAAAATAAAATTATTTTAGTAAATAAATATTTCACCTTGCGCATGTTATTTTAACCATCCGTTAGTGACTCTAGATTCTTGACTCTTGATGTAAGCATTGTTTGAAGAAGGTTAAATTGATCCGCTAAACGTGTCTGATCTATTTTAATAAAAATTCATTTTCATGAATTTTATTTATTTCATCAAGTAAGTAAGAATATTAATTATTATACTTAGAATATGTGTAAAAAGCATCATTGTAACATCTTTTCATTAATGCGCATAAATATCCTTTTATATGTTTTATTAATTGATAACATTTGCGTCAGGCTATGTAGCAAATAGAAAATAACTGCTATTATACTTTCTTTCTAGTCAAAAGTATTACAACAACGGACGAAACGAAAAACTTATAAATATAAAATTAATACAAATAAAAAATAAAATTATAAAAGACAACTTATAAACAGAATTTTACATTTTGTGTAAATTTATACGAGCTACAGATCCGATTTCTCGATTTTATATTCTTTATATAATATTATATAAATATTATTTATAAAAATGAATACGGATATTCATTTCCAAATATCCGCACCAGCCAGTTTAAGCATATTCGGTGAACACGCTAAAAATAAACTAAGAGCTAGCATAGATTTACGCACTACACTGATTTTTAAAGAAGTACCAGCCTCGCTTCGAAAGGATATCACAATACGTTTCCCTCAAATCAATCTATTGCATAAAATTTCATTAAAAGAAATTTTAACCTTTTACAATAATTGCGAAAAAAATATGAAAATATTGCATGAAATAGTGTCAAAATTTACATTTCAGTATTACGAATCAATCAACCAGAAAATATTTTTACAAATATTTTATTATTTGATTGCTTCCATAAAGTACAAAAAACAGTTTGAAATAAAACCTTTCACTATATCTTTAACTACACATTTAATACCGAATGGAGAATTTATGTCTCTGGCATCATTAAAAGTATGTCTCGTGGCATGTTTGTTACATTGGTCACGTCTGCAAAAAGGTTCTCACATCAGTACTTTTGACGAAATCGATCTTGATAATATTATTAATTTGACATCGTTTTGCGAAAAACTTGTTCCTGAATCAAATTCAATCGATATAATGGTGTGCACGTGTGGATTATTAATGAAATATGAGGAAGAACACGATCGGTATGAACTGCATTATTTACCAAGCAAGACAATACTGCTAGTTGATTCAAATCAGAGGCAAGACGTAGAAGCTCAGAAACAACAAGTTGCAGAATTAATGACTATGTTTCCTGAACTTGCCAATTCTATCTTGAACACCATTGACATTGTAACGAACATGGCTTATAACATATTTAAAAAAATTTCAGATATTTACCAAGATAGTGAACTCAGTATCGAAATGAAAAATGATTGTCTTTTACAGCAACATAAAGCATTAGAAGTAAGTCGTAACATGAACTCAATAAAAAAATGTTGTCGCATTGTATATATTATGTATAGCTGCGTTTTCTGTGTCATATTTTTTCATGAGTTTTATTTAAGAACTTTACGTCATCGCAAGCTAAATTTCACATTAATGTATATATATTTTTGACAGACTTGCATTCGCATAAACCATGGATTAGTGCAGATGTTAGGAGTATCATATATCCAATTGGATAAAATTTGCGCAATGGCGCAAAAACATGGATTATCCGGAAAATATACAGATCTTGGTAATGGCAGATACGCATACATTTGGTACCCATACACAAATGTAACAGATATTACGATTTTCATGAACAAATTGAAGAGACGCGGTTTCGATGTTATGCAGACGATTTTGTTTTGTACCGGAGTGAAAATTGAATAAATATGACGTATTAAAGTCACAAGTCCAAGCAATACAATTACTAAACATTAAATAAACATTTAATGAGCATTTAATTAACGTTTCATAAATGTTTAGTCTATACATTTTTACACATTTATATATATATATATATATATATATATATATATATATATATATATATATATATATATATATATATATGTGTATTTATTAAACGTATAAACGTGAAAATATGTTTATTAAGAGTCGAAGTATCTTATAAACAGTATTTTAAACTAGTAAAAGAAATGTTATGAACATTTATTAAACGTTTATTACGTAATTTAAAAGATCTATTAAATGTACAAGTTTATTTTTTTAGCTTAAACATTTAAACTTAATGCATAACGTTTATTAAACTTTTATTAAACTTAATTTTATTGCTTATTAGGTGATTAAATTATTAACGACTAGTTTAAATATTAACGATTAGATATAAATATTGTGATAAAATTTATAAATCTTAATTAAATGAATAACTAAATAAATAATTAAATAGACAAGTAAAAGCTAATGCTATTACAAATTATGAATTAATAAATAAAAAAGATCTTGATTAAAACAAGCTTAAGATTATGTAAAATTTGTCGTAAAAGATCAACCGAATTCGTTAGTTATAAGATCACGTTGGCACATTATTCAATATTAAGTTATATAAGCATTTTTATTTTAAGGTATGATTAGAACGATCAATATCGTGATCTGCAAATGATATAAAATTCTTCTTGAAAAAGATATTTCATAATATTGATAAGCTACTGTTTTTCAAATTGTTCCTCGATCCTAAATAATTTTTTGTGACCATCAATAAGGTTCCGGAGAAGTAATTGAAGAATCGATATTTCGACTGTAGATATATATTTTTTAATGGCAGATAAATATTTGCGAAATTATGCTTATGACGTGTCAAATTCATTATTATACAAGTGCTTCATTATAAATAAGCAAACATATTTATCGCAATATTCATAAAACTGTATTTATTAAATAATTATGACGTAGATAATAAACACATGTAAATGATAACAATGAAAGTGCAGTTTTAAATAAAAATCAAATATTGTCAACTCGTAAATATGTAACATATACAAAATATACATGTACAAAATGTATAAAATGTATTTGTATATGTACAAAGTATCATCAAGATAATAAATTCTAAAATCATTGTTATATTATAAGCTGTTTAAATTTTTGCAGTCACGTGAACATAAAATTATCAGTCTTGAATAGTATTTTGTGAATTTGAATATTATCATCAATATTTTGTACGGAATAAATTAGCATTTGATAATGACTCCTCTAATTAATTTTTTATAAATAACCGAATAAAACCTGTACTACTTTATTTTATCTTTAAAATAGAGACGCTAACATTAATATTATTGTAATAAGTACGGAATCAGTCAAAAGTATGGAAGATATATTAAATCAAAGATACACTTTTCGCGTATGATAAAATAGCTTTTACATCGGAATTTAGGATTTGGGCGCGTGTACTCACTCCTGTAACTAGCTATGTTTGTCATTTACGTTCAATAAAAACGCGCGTGCGCCCTGCACTGGTCCGATATACCCTCGGATATCAGAATCGCACAGGGCTAGTGCTCAATGGTAAGAGTGAATTTTCTTATCACGGTCATATTTTTCTTGATTGTGCTCGTACGAAGTGATCCGTGACGCGTGGAAAATGGACGAATTTACTTGAACATCCTTGGCTTATTTTGCGTGAGAACGGTGCTCGGCTCGAAGGTGTAAAGGCGGAAACACAATCGAGAAGACGAGGAAGGAAATGGAATGAAAGAGTGACTGGAGATTTAACGTTGTCACATTACGTTTGAAGGTTTTACATTTGTTTCGTTTAATTTATTATTTATTTTATTATTTTATTTATTAATTGTATTTTGGTTTAAATATTTCTTTTATAATATCTTTTTGGATGCATTTCTATTTTTATTTTTTTCTTATTTTATTTATCTATGTAAGTCTATATAGATATACAAATATATATATTTAAAACTATATAATAATACTTTTTATTTAAAGAATTAGTCTTATCTTTAATATAATTTTTATTATAAAAATTTGTTGCATGTTTGTCAGTGATCTCGTCTATTTAGAATCAGAAAAATCTTTGTTTTAGTAAAATTAGCTTGCATGATAATTCCAAAATAGATATTTAAAAAATTCTTATTTCTATAATAATGATATTAATAATTCTTTGTCAATATTTTAGCTATAAATGATTTAATGCTTAATCTGATATGAAAATATAAATTAATGTTTATTAGATTATACAGACGTAGAAAATAAAAGATTTTAACTAAGATTGTTTTTAGGCGACTTATAATTTATGTCAGAATTTAGACTAGAGTTTCATAATTTTGTATGCTGCGAAGAACATTTGAAGAATTAAAAATACACATATATAAAATACTTTGAAATCTGACATATTAATATATATTAATTAAGATTGTCTAAAGTTTTTAATTAATTACATATAATAATTAACATTATAGCAATAATTAACATTATAGCATACAAAATTGTTATATCTTATTTAAAAAAAAATCATTTCTTTATTTCATTGTTTCTATAACATTTTAATTTTTTGTATATTTTAAATTGCTTTTTTTCGTAAGTGCTCGTAAAATTATTTAATATTATTATACGAAATATTAGAGAAACGTGTACGACATATTCGATAATAAATTCAAGTTTTTGTCAATTTGTATTATCATTTTTTAAAAATTGGAACATTTTGATTCTTTGTTAATTTATGAATTTACAGATGAGAGCATTGGACACAATTATGAATTCAACTTGCGCTTACTGTACACTCGAACCGCCTCCCGACATCCTTCATATACCGCCGCCACCATTCCCGGCCATTCTTCAGCAAGGTTCCGATTTTTATCCGAGTTCTGACATTCTGCCATTCCCACCGCATTTAAATGACAGTCCGTGCAAGCACTTCTGCGACCGACGTTCCGAAGGAGTCCAATATATAGAAATGCCTCAACAAGGTTGGTGAAGAAGCACGCATGTCCAAAATTGGAATATAAGACATCTCTAAGATAGAAGATTTTATTTTGGATTTTAGACATAAGTGCTGTCTGAATATTTATATGAAAAGATGAAACTTAATTTCATATATTTAATTTTTATTAAATATTCTAACACATATTAATATATACGGATAATCATGTAAATTATAAGTCATGTAAATTATTTTATATATTTTTTTAATCAAATTTGTATGTAAAATACATATAAATTTTTAGGGACCGTTTTTGACGATACATGGCTCCTGATTTTAATATCATCATGCGTTGGTGTCATTTTTATTGGCATAGTGCTCGCGACGTTGCTCTTAAAATGCAAATTGTAAGTATTTTCTTATTTTACAGGAAAAACTAGCATGAAATGATATACCAGTAAATATAATTCATGCTAACAATTAAATAGCAAGTATAAATTATAGCTTATCTTTAAAATTTTATAACTTATTTTCAAAACTTTTACATTTGTTTGAAAGATATATTGAAAATAAATTATATCGTGTCTTTTATATTAAATTGTTACGTTTCTTTTACAATTGCAATATTGGAAGAAAATCGCTAATAAACAAATTCGCAATGAATTAAAGTCAAATCCGCGCTTCATTCCTATATCAACGTCACTGTTATCATTGTTTGATAATAAAATAACCCTGGTACCATACTTGAGATAATTCGAATAGACCAATTCCGCGAAATCCTGGTATGTCATTCAACCAATTTGTTTGCGTAAAAAATGTAAAATGTGAAACAAGCAATGAATATAATAGCAACAGAAACGGGAAAGGCGGAGTGATTTCCATGCCGAATGCGACCTCCAGCATGCAGACGAAAAATGGTAGGCTCCAGAACGAAGCGGTGCTCTACCCTTGCGCGACGGACACCATGCAGGACAGTCGGGTCATGTGGGCCACTCTTACCCCACGCGGGACCACGAGGCACTATCTAGAGGAGCATACGTACGAAACCATCGGGGGTGGGCAGTTTCATAAACGTGCCTGTACGACTACACCAACTGAACATGTAAAACTCAAGGCAATCTAACAATACGTTTGTATTACACGATAATTATTTGTTTCGTGCGCAAAGTCGAAAAAGTTCCCTAATGAGCCCTTTCGTTCGCGGCTTATTTTTTTCGATTTGGAGTTTATTTTTCCTAATAAAGATAGCAGAACAAATAAGTAACTTTGAACATTAAATATTTCTATCACTGACCGTTAAGTCATACGTTAATTAAATAAAGAATTAAATAAAATTAATCATAATTAAGCAAAGATTAAGGACGAATTTACTATCCATGTACTTAAACATCAAATTTCAACGGTGCATTAAAAATTTTCAGATAAAAACTTCCCTTTTTCTCAATTGCTTAATATTAAAAATATGCTTATCAATATTTTCATCTTTAATAAAGAATGGCTCAAATTTGCTTGTTAGATATCTAACTTAAGATAATAAAGTCAATTCATTTCATATAGAACATGTGTGAATATAAATTAATGATTTTCTAGACGTATGCCGATCCACCAGCTGTTACCCCAACGCAAAATCGTCCAAAGGATGACAAAGCTTTTGATAACACTGCTTTCGTAGATTACGAAGAACCATTGTCCATCAAGACTGAATATTATCAGCTCAATGACGTTCTGGAGCCGAATGAGTCCGGTAAACAGTCTCGATCGATACATTTTAAGATACATAATCGGTTTTCCTAAAATATATCTTTCCAGCGTATGTAACAAATGCCATTCCTTTAATTAATATTACATTAATTAAACATTTTATAATATAATGTTTATTAGTTCGATTCTGCATACTGCGAACATATAAATATACAACATGATCCATACAGCACACAAACGTTAAATCATATCAAAAACATAAAATTGCAACATTGCAATTCTGCAATGAAAGTTGCACAAACGTTGGGAAATGTAAATTCAACGTTGCAAAGAAACGTTTTGCAGAAACGTTTAATATCCGTTGAATTGCAACGTCTATGAGACATCTAGATTGCAATATTCAGAAATATTTATTCGATATCATGTAAGAATATCAGATTCTGAATGACTAATTTTTGCACAAAACTAAACATTTCATTTTGGAGCCTTTAGGTTGCCTTCAAGAAATCATTTCACAGAACATGTATAAAGACTCTCATATAATGCTGCGTCTTTTATTCCCTTCTATTCTATATGTTTTTTACTTATAAGAAATACTCGATCGTGGTGACGATGCTATGTATTACTCTCGGATTAAGTGCGCGCAATTTTAATATTAATTTATTCAATGTTATTTCGTTACAGCAATATTAACAATCACTATAGAAAAATCAACATAGACATTCAACATTTAAAAAACATTTAACATTGCAGCTTTCTTTCTCAGCAATTTTCTTTTAACGTTTTGTGTTGTATGGAAAAAATTCTGCCGCACATGTCGCGCGCTTGAGAGTCATAATGAATCTCATGTGATTTTAGGGATACTTACGATTCAGAGAGGAACCCTTCGTCCGCGCGTGAGTTCCCCGACGAGAATTGAGCATCCGAACTTACCCCCGTTGAACCTCCATCCGCACAAGCGCGCATCACGCAAGGGTTCCGCGCAACACACCTCGGATACGTTGCTGAGGAGCAGCATCACATCGTCCACTTACATACCTACCATATAAACGTCCTCTTTTCGTCGTACTTTTTCCGGGGTTCGATAAGCCCGAGTTACGCCGTGCACTTTTTACATCCTCGTTAATATCATCATGTCTAGTCATTATAAGCACACGCTGACCGCCAAGTAAAATCGATATAATCGTGAAACACAATTCTTTTTTATCGATTGATATGACTTGTGATTGTGATTGTGTAGAACGGTAGGTTGTAGACTTAATAGAACAAATAATGTACGTTACATTTGCATCTTACAAAATAAAACAATGCATAGCAAAAATGGATTTTTATCCCCGTTCATCTCTATAAACTGCTCGTCCTCTTATTTTCAAAATGTACATAAATAACAGATTTATTTGCAAAAATGAATATCATTTACGTCCTCGTTCACGAATTTTTTATTAATCTTTCGAACCTTTCTTTTTAAAATACGACAGTTTCATCGATCTGGAAAAACGCTTTAGTCTCGCATCGAGAGATGATTGCGTTTAGCAAATAAAGCAGATCAGTGAGCGCTGATTCTTTAATATGATTCTTGTCTTTAATTCTTTGCTGAATCTAAACGTAAAAACCAATCATAATAAGGAATCACTGAGCGCTTACTATCTGATGAACGCAGGCATTGATACATTGAAAGGGAGAAAGGAGCGTTCCGTGTATAGTTTCAATACTTTATTCATATAATTTCGTAGTTACGGCATTATTCCTATGTATTTACAACGTCTCCAACTCCAGGAGAATTTTGTAATGCGTCAGTGCGCGCGCACTATGTACTCGTGTGTGTGTGTGTGTGTGTGTGTGTGTGTGTGTGTGTGTGTGTCTGCGCATCTCTTTTTTTGCAAGATTAACGTGAAAATGCACCCTCTGAAGCTGATAAAAACGCTATTTCCATATTTAATCGATACAGCGAACTCAGTTCCTGTTTTTTCCCGCAAAGAGACCATGGATATCTCGTAACAATGAATATAAGATCACATAAATATAAAAATAGTCGTTTCACTCAGCTCCATATGTTTTTGAAAACCATATACCAGATGAAGTAATAATCGATCTCGCGAGGCGCAGCTTGGAATATACATTGCTTAAGAACGCGAACCAAAACGCGACTCCTCCGCCTTGACGTGTAAAAAATCTAACTGCATCGCATGCGCCTATCCCGTATATATTTAACGCGTTTTATCTATACTTCACGTAACAGAACGGCCAATTCCGATATACCGCCGCGGGATCATGTTAGCGCAATGGGGGCTGTTTCCTCGCGAAGAAAAACTACCTGCAAGGTATCAATCTGAAAGAGAATGAAATTCATCGGAAAGAGAGATTGAAGTATCTCCTCGTAAATAAATTCCGAATATCAAGAAATCAGGTATTAAAACCGGCATGTACAGTTCTCGGCGATTTCAATTCTCAATATTGCAGATGCACGAGAAAGGAATTTGCGTTTCAGCTAGTCGCGAATAGAGGATCATCAAGATCATCATCATCATCATCATCGCGCGCCCGTAATATTCGAATTTGAATTCGATGAAATTATATCCGGTTTCAATCCCCGTCCTGATTCTGAATATCTCTGTTTTCTTTTGTTCTTGTTTCTCGCAATGACTCGTAACCCCGATTTGCATAACACGATCCACTCGACAGCGGATTTCTTTCGTCGATGCGAATCAGCCTCTTGCGTGTGTACATGTCTCTGCTATACATACACGTGTCGTATGAAATTCTCAGTTAGCCGACAACAAAAATGTGTCCGCTCCCGTGTAACCTCGTAGAATTCATTCTCTTGTGCTATAACACGTTTCTTTTAGCTCGCCCTCCCTCCATTTCCATCTCGCCCATGAATGTAGTTTACTATCTAGTTATAGTGCATTCATATACATACGACTGTACAATGTAAAATATAATTCCATCTAGCTATAGCAACTCTAGATACAGCTGTGAGTGAGCGTTCGTCTCTTATCATTCTCCATTTATGCCAGGTATTATCGGGTTGTGTGTCCGTCACAATGATGGCATTTCGGTAATTTTATCAACGATAAATAAATATGCACTTCTGCAGTGATCTCTAGGTTTACTTATTAAATGTTGCAATAATTCGTTTAGAATTATTTATGTCCAAAGAATTACTCTCATCGATCACTCTTGCATTCTTCTTAAAACTATCTCCAAAAGATTCGAAATACTTACAAAAAAACACATTCTCATTTTATTTCCAGTGACAAAAGTATATCTTTTATACTCCTGTATAAAATATTTCCCCTTTTTTTAAATATAATGAGAATAATTCTTTGAAACTTTATAGTAGCATTTTCATATTTCGTTACAACTTGTTGTAACATTTAATATACGAAGAGAGTTTTGAGATATTCGTGTTGAGATGCATAGATGAAGGCTATAGCAAAGTTAAGATTATAAAATTCGCGATTAATTCTCGTGCGATTTGATGTCTCCGTTTTTTTGCTTACGATTTATGTAATCGTAAAGGTTTCAATTCTTGCCATACTACGGATATCGATAGCTTATGTGAAGCGTTCGCTAGAGCCATCAATATTCGAACAATTTGTCTAAATATTTTTGTAATTTCATAATATCAATATAATAAACAACACACATAATACGTATAAATAATATCACTATCACTATCAATAATTATATTGATAGCAAAAAGTTTATGTGAATAACAATAATAATTATTATTATGTTAACAAATATTTTAATTAAAACAATATCAACCATATCTTATAATTATCATAACATCTTCACGCAATTTCTATTATACAGGATTTCTTATTTGTTGTCAATCTCGTTATAAATAATTATTTTTAACAAATAATTAAATTGTGTTATAATTTCCTAATTTATTAAAAATTTCTAATTTACAATTTCCTAATTTATTAGAGATTCTTATCTCTTGGACGTGCAGTTATTATATCTCTTATTTAAATTAGAAGTTTGTTCATTTTTCGTTTTTTCAAAAGTTGGAAATGTTTCTTTTTAAATATTTTTTTCATTTATACAAAATATCCGCGAATATTTAAATAGAAGCTTTACTTTTTCGGTTATCGAAACGAAAAAAATTAACAGAAATTAGTGCATCCAATTACAAACTAATCCGACTGCTCCAGCGCTTATACGCGACACACTTTTAAGTTCGACATAGTATATAAATTAATAGTTAGAGTAACTGCTCACTAAATATATCTTTACAAGAAGTTAATTTGATTTAGTATAAACGCGTTAGTCAGTACATCGAAGGATATGCAGATAGAGAAGGGCAGTGATAACAATATGTCTAAAGTTTCTTGTTAATCAGAGCGTTTTCCCTTAAAGAAAAGTAAGACTTGAAAGAAGAAGGATTTTTTTTATCGATGAACACCTTTTTATGAAAATAATGTCATCGTTAATATAGAAGACAATAATCGTAATTCAATTTTCATTTTGCAAAAAATATCATTCACCTGAAGATCAATTGATTATCAGAGGAAAGCGCGCACATGTGAGATTGAAGAAACTTTCTTTTTAGATGATATCGTTGTTATCGATGAATCGTTAAAACTGCCCGCACACGCAAGGTTCAGTGTACATACAAATATGTACAAAATTCACACACCGGTTTGCTTATCCACAGATGACCTCTGAGAGATGAGATGAGACAAGAGGGGGAGTGAGGAGTGAACAAATTGCAAGTCTAGCGAAGACGAGTTAAGATTTATTGTGTCTCGTTAAGCATAAAAACGATCCGCGTAAGATGCGGACCGCGATGATCGAGAGCGGCATTTGTTTACGTCAGTGACGGATCCGAGCTTTTGTGCGATTAAAGATTAAAAGCTTATTCGAAGCGTCAGCTTGCAGAATTGTGTACATAGCGCATTTTGCCGCTGAAATCTCTATCGGTAATTTTGTCGATTATCTTATTTGCGGATCAATTTAAAAAATTAGATCTATTTCAAGCCTAATTAATAAAAATCTCAGTGAGTTGTAAATCTCTCTACGAATTGAGCTAAAGTGGAACGACCATTACTTGATGGAAAGTACTCGATATAGAGGGATCAAACTCTCGGAAAAAATTACAATCAGTAAACATCTATCGCTGCTAATAGTCAATAATCGATTAATCCCGATTGGATCGTGTTAATTGTTCTTCCCTGAGGATTGTTACTTCGAGATACGTGTATTATCGACTATATATCTGTTCACCGCGAAGAGAAACAGCGAATAAGCTACATATAGATACAGAGAAAGAGAAAAAGAGAGAGAAAGAGATAGAGAAGCTACTGATACTAGCAACCAATTTCAAGATCTCGTAGAACAGCGTGAGAGTAAAGAAGGACGATTCGCTCGTAGGAAGAGTGCATTACAGAAGAAGGATCACAACTTACAAAATATTCGAGAGCACTTTATAACAATCGGACGTTTTTCATTTGTCTTCGATTAATCGCCGAGGGACAGTCTCGACCAGCGATGGGCAAGGTACTATTTCCATCCTCAAATATTACAGGTAGCTCGCTTCATTGATATGACTATCAATCTAGCGTATATATTATTCTGCCGATACAAAATCTGGGGATATCACGCGAGAATAAGTGAGCTTTCCTATTCTTTTCTTACACAAGAAAGAGTCAACAAATTTCTTGGAACGATTAATATGTTAAAGACATATTTTTTGCAGAAGTCCGCAAACTTTTCTTGCAAATTAAGAGGTTTGGAAATGAGAATTACAGGAACTACAAACCTTCGTGTATAACTGAGAACAACATTCTCTTAAGTAGCTTTTACTCCGTTATCTCGGTGTATTAGGCAACAATCGAATCATTATTTATATGCTTGTCGAGCAAGCGTGCAGAAAATGTTTAGGAGGTGTACATTCATTTTGAAACATCTTCAAGTATTTTACTCATCTCTGGTATGAAGGTACGTTTGAACGACAATTTACATGCACTCCCTTCCGTCCTGTTCGCTCATTGAAGATCCGTTCTTCTTGGTAGTACTTTTTTTACGCTCTCCATAGCTGAAACGGAAGAGAACAGGCGTAAAAAAATATAACCGAAAAGAACAAGATCCCCCATGTATGCGTAGAGTTATCACGAGCGCTCGAAAGACAATGCTTCGGGAATCAAGTATGTTGTAGCGCTTTAGATTGGCTTAAATGCTAAATCCTGTTTATTATTTATTGCTTCTTTATCTGCGACAAGAATGTCGCCTGTTCGTGATTTGTTATTACTATTAACCATGTTAATTGTCAGCTGCGTTAATAGTAATCGATTTTATACTTCGATACAATTACACACATAGCAATTACGAAAAAATAAAAATAAATTGAATTTTTTTCTGAGTTGTTATAAATTTAATTTAGATAAAATTTTTCTTTTGAAATTTTTTTTAGCTTTTTTTAAATAATCCGATAACAATACTATTAATCGTGCAAAAACGAAAATACCTGAAAATCTTAAATTAATAACATTATTAAATTAAAATAAAATCTTGGAAATTTGCATTATTAATATTTCGTTCTCCCTTGAATTAAAAATTATGTTTCTGTTTTCTGTGAACTAATCATCATTTTCACTAACTGTGTTAAAGATTAACTACGTTAATAACAATAATAATTAGGATTAATTACGTCTCAATTTATGTAAGAACAACACATTTCTTTTATAAATCGTTTTTTAAATAAAACATTGTTACTAATATTAATCGTTTAACTGATTAACTATGTTAATACAACTTAACATGGGGGGATAATAAATTGTATTTCAATCCTTATCTGATTTGATCTTGGCTTCACAGAATAGGTTTTAAAAAATCTTTATTATCGCCAACTACGTCAACGATTAACCTTGTTAATAGTAATACTAGGTTAACAACATACAGCTATATACAGGATGCACCAAAGTATCGCTAGTATTCTCGTCTATAAATTCTTAATTTGGATTCTTGAATTTTTTTTAATGGAGATGGACATTATTACAATGCTTTCGAGAAATTTATCGAAGAGTTTATAGCCGAGAAGAAACAATGCGCGATACTCAAGTCGACCTGTAATAAAAACGAACGTATCATGAATCTCAATTAGGAGAAGACGATGCAATTTGATAGAAACGACTCAGTGCACTTGCGACGCGCCGTGCAATCACACTCGACGTCATTGTATGACTCGGTCAAACGTCACCTAACTCATACAATACTGGCAATACTACATTCATACACCCTGTATTTATGTATAAGCATATTTGTGTATTTATATGCTATATAAATCATCTATTCGTCAGTTTTGTCTTTTCTCTCGGATTACTTACAAAAACTTTCCATATGTATAAGAGTCACTTACGTACAATTTTGCGTGAAGAATTCGAGTGTGCAATATACATAAATGAGGATTATCGAGCGTATTAATTAGTACATAATATTGTAAACTACATTGGACATAAATTTGCATTAAAAAATATTGTCTCTAAAATAATTTATTTTTATTTTGTACATCTGATGAATTATTTTGTACTAATCTATCACTTCCAAAATAGAACCACATCTAATTATGAAAGTTGCTATTTTAAACAAACTCTGTGTTAAACAAACATATCTGTTTTTTGTAAAATTAATAAAAATCTTCCATGCAATATATCCTATTTTTTCAACAAATTTATTCCTTGAAAATATAATATTGCAACTTTATATATTTTTATAATAAAGGCATGCAAAAATTAAACTAATAGCTCTCGTTTAAATATGCAACAAAGATGTATAATTAATATATTTGTATAGGATGATAATATCTTCGATAAATTTATTTGACAGTCCTCATTAAATGTATTTCATTTCACTCGAATCTCTCGAGAACGGAACTCTTATTATATGTGTAATGTATTCTTCGCTCAAAACAGACTTTAATAAAATCTATATAACTCGTCAAACAATTTATTCACGCATAACATAATCGATAAGTATGTCATATACATATATATTATCTGCTCGCTTTTCTATACAATAATGAATGTATAAATAGAATACGATCATCACGACGCTTCCGTCCTTAATGTTTCACTTCCAACATCCATCTTATTCTTATAAACAGCAAGAATAAAAGTATAAAACGCAATTTATAATTTTGTTATCAAAATAAAATATTATATGTGTAAGTAATATTTAAACACACCTTCGATGTATATCAAATTAACACACAAAATTTATTTAAGGATATCATATTTTATAATTTATCAATATTCATAAAAATATGTTTGATTACGCAAAAAATTAAATATATATATATATATATATATATATATATATATATATATATATATATGATATATATCATATATATCTATGATATATTTTCTTAGGTAAAATATAATTGTAAAAACATTAAGAAACATTAAGAAAGACATTATTAAAGACATTAAAAACATTAAGAAGAATATTGTAATATTTCTTTTTGTGCTGATTTTTATATTTCAAGTCAAATATACATAAATTATATTTATATGATTATATTCATATTTCTTTGTTAAATTAAAAAATTAAGAATAAATAAATAAATATTACATAAAACAATACATTTTCTCTTTTTATAAATTATTAATATTTTTGGATTTATATAACATTCATAAAATCTTAACAGTAACAAACAGTATGAAATATTTATGCATGATTCTTTTAGTTTCTTACTTAAAATATTGTTTCTTATTTAAAAGATCATACAAATCATTCTCAAACATTTTGTTATTTAATTCTTAATAAATAATTTAATTTTATAGATAGGAATAAATAGAGATTACTACATAAATTCAAAATTAATTTATTTCTCGATTATACTTAAGAACGATCTAATGTCACAGAGAGGATGTTGGAAGCAAAATTCGTAAAACAATAAAAAGCATGCCTATATCGGTGCAAGTTGCTTCCTAGGATTCGTCCGAATTAATCACTGCTGATATCACCTTCAGCATTTCTTCCTTTTTAATTAATTCCTACAATTAATTCCACAATCTTCGCGTTTCCTCTTCGTTCATGGGGAAATCGTTCTAGACAGAAGGTAGAAAAGTCATTTCATATTGAACATAAATGTTGACTAACTTCCAATTATCGATGAATCAACTTATTGTTATTAATTATGACAGAAAATATCGAGCAACGCCAACAAATTATTCGGAAAATGTAACTTGAAAAAATAAAGAAAAATTGAAAAAAAATTCTTTCAAATATTTGCACTTGATGCTCGATTGTTTTGTTACGTAATTAATTTTATCCTAAAATTTCGAGGAAACAAGAGGATCGATTTATTGAGCTCGATTGATGTTCCCAAGAGCGACAAATTTTATTTCAATTCGTATTAGAGAGAAGTTTCATATATTTCCATGATAACATAGTTTCGGTCTGTTTTTCTCAAAGAGTAAGTATGTTCTTCTTTCTAGATATACAATCCTTCAATCCTGATCTTAAAGTTCTTAAAAAATGTACTTTATCATGGATACTTGATCGCTGATCCCTCTGCGTTTCAGTCCTCTTCGCATAGAAAAATTTAGATGATCGAGAGGATTTTTATTAAACTGTAATTTTTTATTACATCGGTTTTCTTGTAAGTTATCAGAAACGGAAAAGATAAAAAGATAAAAAGAAAAAAAGAGAAAGATTATAGAAATAAAAAATATACAATAAGAAAAGTAAAGAAAAAGAAGATAAATAAAGACAAAATAGCAAAGTTCAAATCAAGAAATAAAGATAAATAAATAACTAAATATATTATTTTAAATAAATAATTAAAAGCTAGCAAGGAGGGGCCTCGTCCACTAGTCCAGACTTATAATAAAATAAAATAAAAAAATAATGTTGTTAAGCATAGGTAAATAGTATAATGTCAAATGGACATTGGATCGCTCCCTCCTGCTTAGTTAAAAAGAAAGAACCAAGACGGAAACAAAATAAATTACGCAACATTCACACATACAACGTGACGCGCCGCAACTTGAGCTTTTCTTTCTTTTCGGTGAGCCAATGTTGGTGAACGACTCGGCATCGCAATTACATCCCCAGGACAAGGACAAGGAGGAGAAAGGTATTGCGGGATGTCGGATACATACTCCACGTAGATGTCCCTCGACCAACGAATAGTATCCGAGACGATCAAGCGGCGCAACATAGACGCATACAGGGTGCTTTGCAGCAGTCTTAGCACACTTCGTTTCTCTGATCCCATAACCCGAGGACACCGACGACAAAGGTCACGACGACATGGTATCCCCCTGCGCTGGAACTCCTCAGCTAATACCGAGTACTTATTTTTCTCGTCCTAGCATCTTCGGAAGCTTGTCACGGTTCTCAAAGGATACCATCACGTCGTATAATGATACTCTTGGAGGGCTCATGCTTGACTACGAAATCAGGTAACTCTCCAAATTTCCCGTCGATCCCCTTGATCCGCTAGTTGATCCATACATCACCAAAGAGACGGCAAGCCAGAGGCTTTCAAAGGAGATGCAATGCAGCATTATGTATTGTATATCCTCAGTATTGCGGCAGAGGATGGACACCGCAGTGACAGAACACGTAGGGAAGGATCTCCGATACCTCACTACAAGCGCTGACTTTATGAATAAAACATTAATCGATGAAGCTGCCGTCGCGGATGAAGGATTGCTCACTCTATATCGCGACGATATCTCGAAGATTTTTCCTTAGTCCGACTTCGCGAGCAATTGACTTACGTAGTGCTCTGCTACAGCTAAGCATAACCGATTCACTACCTATAGTCGCGCGCCCTCAAATAAGATCTTAATTGCTGCTCGGCCTCAACTATCATTTCCTCCTCGATTCATCGCCCTAGAAACAATCTCCGGATAGTTGCGTGGCGTTCCGTGCCCTCAATCAGAAAGAAGCCTCCCCTCCGTTCCTCAGCTCCGTTCCTTCAATAAACCGGAGAGGAAGGCGGTGATAGCCACACAAGAAATGTGGCTGATCCTGCGAGTCACCACTTTTCTCAGCGATTCCCTCGCCAACCCTCTGACGGCGGCATCGTTAAGCATAAGGGCGACATTGCAACCGACAAGACGTTGGCAAAGTCGGCAGAAGAAGTTCACATTCCCCTCTCATCTGAGAAGTATGTAAACGCTCCCCGTATTCGCTTATTGAAAAAGGTTGAGCCAGGATTTTGCAAATCGTCGGAGATCCGGGATCTTGAGAGGAGCCTTCTGATCCCCGCAACAGAAAATCTAAACGTAACAGGATAAACGTGCCACTCTATCTTCTGCCACGGAGTAAGGAGGGAATGGTTTACCGCGCAGAAATCCGAGACAATCATAGGGTATCTGGTCCACGAAGAATCCAGTTGGAACCCTGAAGTGAATGTAATTTCCCTCTGCCAATGATGGTTAGCTCTGGATTTGAAAGAATGTCGCTAGGATCTTACCGCTATTACCTGCACCGATATGGAAAGTGACACATTTGGCAAGGTTGAACCTCTACCGACGCAATTTCTGCCTCCACAATCGTGAGCAACATTCTCTTTTTTGACAAGAATGCAATGTCATCCGCGTAGTTTATTATCGATCAAATATGCCCATGTAGGTAATATCTGACATCGAGCTCGGCAGCAGCATGTACTACCGAATTGATGGCAAGGTTAAAAATAATTGGACTAAGCGAACAATCCTGTCTGATTCCCGAGCGAATGAGGATAAATGCCGTGTGACCGTCGGCGATCCGCATTCAAGTTGTGCAGCCATCGTACAAGCTTGCTCTCTCTCTCTCTCTGGTGAAGTCCCATACTGCTATGAGACTCCATGGCACTTTAGATCTTGCAAAAGTGCGGATCGTCGCGTGCAAGATTGACTCAAATGCGTTGGATAGGTCCAGCTACATGATGACCACCTGCATCTTCCAAGGATGTGTGAGAATCTCCTGTAGGACGAAGTTTGTAGCACTCCTCGTCCCGCAAGAAGCCCTTCTGCATCGGACTGAGTCGGCTGCGATCGACCAGTTAATCAATCGATCAGCCAAGAGCGAAGAATTTGGTGTCCATCAAAGCGAGAGAGCATCAGTTTTCTAGCATGCCCCGATCTCCTTTCTTGTAAACAAGAATTGTATTGGAAATCTTCTAGGACGCAGGAACTGTTTCAAACCGTAGACAGATGTTAAAGAGCGTCGTGAGGAGCCGCGTTCTCGGAAGTCCGCTCCATGGTCACTGTAGGTAGGTGATACCATCGCTGATCGTCTCGCGTTTCGGCTCTCTTCGCACAGAAGAGGATTTTTATTAAATTGCAATCTTTTATTACACCGGTTTTTCTATAAGCTATCACGAAGATTTTCTAAATGTGTTCTTTCTCACTCGTAACCGAGAAATCGTTTTCGCATGCGCAACTACGTCTTATTCACCGTTGATGGATTTCACGAGGCACTCCTTGAAAATCATCTGTTGCGCAATGACTCAAGCAAGATTCTCTCGGAGAATACTCGATCACTTTCGTGTTGTATCAGTCGAGACAGATCCCTCGGAATTCGCGCATTAGAACAGACCCGTTTAATATTTAACAAACAAGGATCCACGAGAATGTTCCAAGCAGCGAGCACATTTTCTTTGCACATTCGCGTAAAGCTCATAAACAATTGTTTTGCTTATTCTGCTCTGTCTCTCTCAAGCCTCGATTCTTTTCAGCGACGGAAGATGACGTGCACGTTCTTGGCTATGTCTTTGGTCATATTCCCTGTACACAAATCTCAAGCACAAGGCAATGTTCTGTCCTGTGAATGCCCCCCCCCCCTCCCCCTCTTTACACGTACCACTCTTTAATGTCTATCAGTTCTCGCTTCTTGTTTTTGCTGCCATTGGCACCGTTCTTTAAAGCGCCGTTGAAGGGCTGACCGGAGCCCGCGGCACCTAGAAGAGCCGCGTTCGGATCTTGGCAGAACGTCTTCGTCTCGTCTACCTTGTAACTCGTCTCCGGCCGATTCTTAAACTTGAGGATTATCAGTATGATCAAGACTATCGCTATCAGCGCGGCGGCTATGATGCCGATTATAAGCGCGGCGTTCTCGGCCGCCTCGGACGTGATCCGCTTATTGTTGTTGTTTTTGGGCGGAGTGGGCATCGGCGGGTACACCGGCGGTGGAGGCGGCGGCGGCGGTTCCGTCATCTCCGTCGTGGTTGTCTGCGTCGTCACGGTTGTCGATCGATGCGTCACGACGCTGCTGAAAAGCGTAAGCGATGATCATTTAGTTTCAATCATCGTTTGAAATCGTTTATGAATGAACCACTGTTTTCGTGAATTTCGTGACTTTCTCAACCACGATTTCTACAGAGCATATGTTTGTTAGTAACATTCGAACGCGCAATAAAAATCTTTTGTGAACATTTATGTAAACATTTTGTAAACAATTATTTGAACGAATTTTTGTAAACAAATTATTCGATTGAATTAAATCGTTGTGTCAAATATGGATTAGAAGTCGCTAAAATTTAATAGATCTGAATTTTTAGACTTGAAACATGTATCGATTCACATTTTAGGCAAATTAATTTGATGCCTTTACCTTGCCTTTACGCACTAAAACTTTTTTTGCATGAATATTAGGTCGTGAATATAATTTCGCGATTGACGTCGATGATTTATCAGGATCAATCTATGATTTTCTTATTTTAGAGTTGTCATACAAACCCTTGCATCTCCAGTAATGAATTTGATTAAAAGAAAATTGATTAAAAAAGGCACCAAATTAATGCACACCTAATATGTCTTTAAGGAAATAAATTCATTCTGTTAATTGAGCTCGATAATGACACCTGCAACGTTAAGAGACTCTTCCAATATTTGATGTACACAAAAAGAAAGAATTTAAAGAATTCTATAATTCTGTAAAAATGTTTCGTTAATTGATCAGAGAATAATTTAGATCGTACGTTACGAATTTTGACTGTGATTTTGGTAGGAAATGAACATTGTGGCGATTCCGCGAGCGCGAAAAACGTACAGTAGCATATCCCGTAATAACTAATCGATGTGTGTGAACGACTGCGTATGATTATCCGGCGTTCAATTGCGAACGTCATCGCTGACAGACGCACGCACCTGCTATGGCTGGTCTCGAGGTCTGTGGTTGACACATTGTATTGGACGGAGACGGTGACGACGTCGCGGCTCAACGTTGTCGACGACGTCGACGTCGTCTGGGTGCTGATATGGCTTGTCGTGTACTCGCGAGGCGTCGTGTATGTCACCGAGCTGATATCTGTGACAGAAAGTAAGAAGGTAAAAAAAAATGTGCGTCAAAGGGCCGCTTCGCCTCGTTCCATCCGCGCGGAGGGGATGATGGAAAGGGAGAAAGAGGAGGAGAAAGCAGAGAGTAGGGTACAGTAGCGAAAGGGACGGGATGTGAAACGTGCGGAGGCGGCAATATTTACGCGTGCGTAGGCCGACAAATATTCACGCGTGCGTAAGCAAGAACGTTGCGGGGACATCAGGAACGTAATACCGCGTAATACATATGTAATGCATTTGAAATGTCTATAAAGTGACACGTCAATTCATTATTCACTCAGTTGTCGATTTTGTCAGGGACAAAAATAATATATTACATGTTGCGGATCACGTCTCGCATTTATGCACATAGTCGAAATGTCACAGATGTTGGACGTTGCCGACGAGCGGCGAGCTCTTGGAATAAAGTCCGTGAGTGACATTCCAAGCAGGGAACAATTAAGTTTAATTCTAATGTATATATCATGGATTTTTCGTCGAGTATGAAAAAATTTCATAATCTTTTTTAAAACTTGAAAATAAATCATTTTAATAAGCTATCACTCGTATCATATGTTTCATTATCTGCAATAAAAAAGCTCTTTATAAATATTTCGCGTTATTTTAGATATGAAATGCGCGACTTTTTAGAAAACTTCTTGGAACTTAAACACGTTATTGTAAAAACTTTGTGCTTAGACATCGATTTTTAAATATTTTAAACAATTACACACAAACACGCATTGTATTTGAGTAGTACGTACTATTTTACAATCACGCACTAAAACTCTAGATTATACAGACAGACATACGTATAAAAAGATACAATGAAGAAATTCTCTATATATGCTTCACGTACATGAGAGAATATTTCAAAGATATTTTCACGTGATTCTACGTTCGGGCAAAATTAAAAACAGAATATCCGGTTTGACGTTGTGACTCGACGGGGCGAATGTTATTACTGAAAAGAATGTCGCCCCCGGCAACAGGGTGGTGCTATTTTCATGGCAGGCGACGGTTGGTGCGCGCGTCACAAAAAGTCGTCGCGAACACGAGGAAGACGCCCACGTCGTATTTCCATGTAACGGAGGATTCATTATATTTAAAACCGATGACGAGAGCGATAAAATCAATCGATGTGCTTGTTCATGTGAGATGATTTGTGGCGATAAAGTTTTCTATAATTATACATAATACATACATAATATGTATATATTATATATAATTATATTATATATAATAATATATTATTTATAAAATTTTATATATATAATATTATATATATAAAATTATATATATATAATATGTTACACATATATAAATTAATTTAATTAAATATAAATTATATGTAAAAATTGATATATATATAAATTAATATATATTATATGTATAATATATATTATAATATATATTTTAATATATATTATATATATTATATTATAATGTATATATGTAATAATATATTATATATATTATATTATAATAAATTAAAATATTTATTTTTAATATTATAATATATTAATTCTTTAACAAATATGAATTTAAACCAGATTGAAAATGAGTTCTTGATCGTGCGAAGTCTTGTCCTCAAAATTTAAGAATGCTGTATTTGCGAAACATTGCATTTTGATATCTGCTAAAAGAAAAGTATTAGAAATTATTAAATAGAACAATATTCTCGAAATACGGACCGGTGGCCGAGGTGACGAAAATCTCTTCCGTTGTTTTTTCGGGCTCACCGGAGCCTTCTTCACAGTCTTCCTCGTCGTCGCAGGATGGACGCTGTTGAATATTTTCCTTGTGTAGCTTCGGCCTCAATGTCGTTGGCAATCGTGTGGGTGCCACGTACACTGGCGTGATGATGTCATCTGGAAATAGAAGCGACGTAATTGTTAAGACGTACGATATCATAATGTACAATCGAAATATATAATACGATACAGAGTAATTGCATACATAACGAAATCTCGTATTCTGCATCTCTACTTAAAAAAATATGATTGCAAATATATTTCTTATTTGATTCTATCAAAATTTTTATTTCACAAATAATTCAATTAATAATAAAAATAATTATTTGCTAAAACTTACACCATTCAATTATAAACCATCCAAAACTAATAAAGATAATGATGTTATAAAATAAAGTCGTATACAGTAATGGTATAGTAATGGTATAGTTTAAAGTCTAAAGCTTTCCGAGAAATCCGGCGTAATTGGATCACGTGGAAATTTCGTGATATATATCGCGCCGCGTTGCAGAGGCGAACGGATGTGACGTTCGGCCGTCATGTTTATCGCGTTTCATTAGCATAACGACGTTAATTTAGTTTTTAGTTAGTCGGAGAAGATTTTGGACTGGGGCGTCAGTCCGTCGCAAGAGGTTTGCTGTGAGGAGACAGAAGGAAGCTGTCAGGCTTTATTTACATTTATTTACATTGAAGATCGTCGGCCGACGATTTCCTATGTAAATAAATGTAAATTAATTCCGAAATTCCAACCGGGGAGCATGAAGGCGAAAAGGTGGCCATGCCATGCGATACGTGCGATGCGTGTTGAGTGTGTGCGTGAATGTAACGAGGACGCCCTTTCTCACGTAACGCAATGCGTGCAAAGAGAGAAGTCAATATCAATGATAGCCCATTAGAAATTTTTCGTACAGAAGCTAATCGATTAATTAGAAAAACTATTTTCTATTTTAATTTTAATTAATTGTTTCAAATCTACATTTTATAGGAACAAAAGATTGCATATCTGTACTTATTGAATATGGAATTAAAATAGTTTAAAAATAAATTAATTAAACATAATTTATTTAATGCCCGATTAAATTTGATTTATTTAAAGACAAATTTTATAAGTTTTTATTAATCATTTAATTCATATTAGTGCCCTTTTGTTTCTCGATTTGTATCGAGAAGTATTTTATTATCATTTCCTTTTATTTGTTATATTGGAAACGTTGCAAAATATTTTAAATAATTATTCCCGAATCTCTACAATATAGAAAAAAATAGAGAGATCTGAACTTTTAAATAATTTTTGTAGCTACATATTTTATTGTTCTGATTAACAATACGTTCGAGTTTATTGATAAGATTGAATTCTTTAAATTTATTGATAAGAATCGGAAAGATTTGTTTTTAAAGGATTAAAATAAACTGAAAGATTAAAATCTCCTACATGATTAAACAAATTTCACTAGTAACATTATCAATAAACAAAAAAAAAACTGTGTCGGTAAGTGTCGTCGAGTGACGACTGTGCCTTACCAGTACATGTGTATCCATCCTTGTCTAGGGGAGTGCTAAACGTCTCTCCTTTCATACTACACGGTGGGGATCGATACTTGGTCTCTTATATACGAAGCGACTGGTTCGCGAGCGCTCTCGAGAAAGTAGATTTTTTGCAAATAAATTCTGATCTAACAATCCTACTGCAAAACCGTAAAGGAAAATTTTGCAGCAAATTTCACGACCTACCCAACTATATAAGTTTTATCTCTGTACATATAAATTCATTATATAGCTCATATTTATATATAATTTCAAGTACATTTTATTATGACAAGTTATATTATTTTAAGTCATATTATTTTCATATTAATCTTTAGAATTCAACTTTCACTTCATGCTATATCTATTTCTTGAATAAACTTCGAAGCAGTAATAATATTTTTGTATACATGAAGATATGATTCATAAGAAATTATAAAACAAAGTAGCACAATTTTGAGCGAATGTTTAATTACAATTAAATGCAAAAAATATTAAAAGAAGTTTTATAATTAAATACCGCGCATATAATGACAATAACATGCGGCATGTTTCAAAAAAAATTTTAAAAGGGAAAATTATCTTCGGAATTATCGAGAAAGATCTAAAGTGAAAGATCCAAAATGTTACTCCGTTGAAAACGTGCGAAAAAATACAACGACATTCGTTAACTACGAGATGCGATCGAGTCGAAATTACGCAACACGCGCATGTAAAATAGAAGACCCTCTTGCGGGGAAAACATGCACAATAGATTACTTACGCCTTCGGAAATATTACTTACACTTACCGGAGCCTGACTCGTAGATCGGAGTGCACTCCTCATCCTCGTCGTCGCCGGCGCAGCCACTTCCGGCGCCAGAGAATATGAGGTCGTCCATGACGCCGGGAAGACCGGACGGCGGTGTCTACGAATCGAATTAATTATTAAAATTTGAGCCATTGAAATTACTTTAAGAATTATTCGATGAAAGATTAATTTTGAGGGACATTGTTACATACCTGTTGCATCCTTTGCATTGGCGGAGCGCGATCCAGAAGACTTCCAGCCGTCAAAAGCTGCACGTCTCCTCTGGTTACAACTTTACCATCTTTGGCCGCCGCCAACTCTAAAATTCTGGCACCGTTGACGACCAGTCCGGCTATCACGCCCAGAAATGGTCGTTCCACTCTGCCCTTGCTGCGATTCCATCGGCCGCCTACTTGAATGGTGGACTGGCTGTTGAACACTGTCAGCTGATGACCTGTTCGAGAAATACACAAGCCTCTGAATTTATTTTCGTAAAATTCCCTTGTATTAACGATTAATTTAATTATCGCCAACTTTGGGTATTAAAATTTTTTGTATATTGAAATATTTTTGGAATGTATAAAGAAGTGACATAACGGTCAAAATTAAAAATTTTCGAATTAATAGCTTATATAATTTATAACTATTAAGCTATTTATCTAAGCAGAACAAAAGTCATAATAATATTAAAGTTATGTGGTGTTAAAATGACCATAATTAATTATGAATTAGTCATGAATTAACTTTGAATTATTTAATTATTAACACCTTGACGCCAGCGTTGTAATTTACTCTCTAAATAGGAATCAGTGTATTATTCATTGATTTGTAGTGCTATACTTGTAATTGTGATTATTAGTGAGTATTCACTGTTTCTCAGCGATCTTGATTAAGAGGAGAGTACTTTCACTAATTAGAATCAGTGTATTATCACTGAAAGACAGTGCATATATCACTGATTGATATAGTTAAAAGTATAGCACTGAAATCAATGAAATTTCACTGATTTTGATTTAGATAGTAGATAACTTATTTTATATCACCGGTGGTACATGCCGGCGTCAACGTGTTAAGTAAATAGTTATGAACTTGCTTAATATATATATTTTCTACATTACATTATAATATATTATATATTACATAATATTACATAAAATATATTATAATATATTTAATATATTTCAACATAAATATCTTTATATATTTTTTTTTTCTTAAGTTATCTCTATCACACTTGCATGATATGTAATTTTTTTCGACTCAAGATTCAGCTGATATATAAATTTAAATTTCTATTAATAATGCATATATACAAGATCTTTTTCAAGACTATTGACTCGCGAAAAAAAGGATTTTATGGAAGCGATGTCTCAAGACAAACTTCATTCTTCACACGAATCACATTGTCAATGTGAAATTGTAAATATCAAATTAATTTTCAAGATTCGTCTATTGAATTATTTTTTGTCTCAAGATTAGTTTCAGTTGAACTCCTCAGCAGAAAAACGACTATAAATACGAGCCTAAAAGTTGTATATCTTTTATAATTAAATTTTTTAATAAAAGAACAAATATTCAAGTCCATATAACGGCTCAATAGAAACTGTGGTAGTAGTGGTTTCTTATATCAAGAAAAAAATATAAAAAATTGTCTAAGTCATTTATGATGTATAAATATTAAATATAATTTTCTACATTTTCAAAGAAATGGAGGAATAAAAAAACAAGCGTTAAGCGTTATTTCATCAAAGCGTTAAACGAAACAAAAAATAAAAATACAGTATAATAAATATTTAAGCTAATGTTATTTATGCATAGGCGCGCAATATGTTAAAATTAAAAAAATTATATTGATCTTGATATAATTTTGAAGAAACTGGCAAGGTCAAATAGAGATCCCTATTTTACATTTCTTCCGAAAAAGAATATCGCGAAATATCAAATTCTAATTTTAATGAAACTTTGTATACATACAAATAACAAATAGAAATTTAAAAAATATCAATAAATGGGATTTAAAGAATAAAACTATTTTTTATATGTAAAACAGTTTTTAAATTTTCTTGTTATATCTAAAAAATTATTTAAGATATCAAAATATTATTTGTACGAAAGCTTATACGAAAATTTTATATTACTAATAATAAATTTAAAAAGTAAAAAATACAATAATAATTTAACACAATTCTAAAATTAATTATTGTTTTTAATGATTATTTTCAAAATTTTTTTGGGAGAGAAAATATCAATAGAATAATTGCTTAGAATTGTTTGACTAAGAATGCTTGGCAAAGGATATCGAGTTGTTGAAACGCGCTGCAGTAAAGTCAGTGAGTGCGCGTGATTGATAAAATTATCCGAACAAATTACCGAAACAGACCACGAGTGCCAAGTGTGTTCGTAATAGGTTCGTTCATAAAATGAATCGATTCATCCCGGGCTTATGGTTTCGACGTCGCAAATGAATGTACAAGTTTTAATGCTAGTGCAGTGGCACGTGACGATCGGTGCGGAGAGAAAACGCATTGCGAGTGCAGCAGCTGCATCGTGATTGGCGGCCCGTCCACTCAGCTTATGAGAGCGCTCCGCCGCGCTGTTCACCTACTGTACAAGCGGATGCGTTTTGAAAAATAATTTATTTTGAAAATGTTAAAAGTTATATAATAGTTATACATCATTATAAGTGACTTATCAGACAATTTTTTATATTTCTCCTGATGAAAAAACCCTCCCGCGGTTTCCATTGAGCAATTATGTAGATTTGAATATTTGTTCTTTTATAAAAAAAATTTCTATAAAAGATATAATATATACAATTTTTTAACATTTGTTACTTACTNGTTCTTTAATGCTTTTTTGTTACGTGTTAATGAGTAGAATGTTCCACATATTTTTAAAATTGATTTTATCCACGTTTCTAGCAAAGAGTGGATTTCCTACTTATTAAACTTTAAGCTTCAGAACGCTTTTTGGATCAATTCTCTACGAGTTCCTCACTTCGAATTCGTTATAATTTCGTGAAAATTTTAATAAAGATAAAACTGTTTCTTATTATATTTTTATTGAGTAATGTATATATATTTGAAGATATAATAAACAAAAAAAATAAATTATTTTTTTACTAAAATTTATTTCTTATTTGTTAATTATAATTCGTATCCGATTTTATATTAAAGAATATGTTACCCGTATTTTCCTGTAAGGTTTGGAACTGGAAATGCGTTAATATTGCAAAAATGTAAAATTACAAATATGTTTATACTCTTTCCATATAAAACTACTAATACTAAAATATATAAAATTTGTGTGACTAATCATTTAATAATATATTTTCGTAGTTTATTTATTGTATTTGTTATTATTTTTTTTATTGTTATAGTACTTCAATCTGGCGAAGGAAAAAATTTCTATTTTATATATATATATATAACTTTAAATGTTTAATATGATTTATGCAAAGTTTCATTACACGCAGTGGAAATTCTGAAAATAAGTTATTTTGAAAATAAAGTTCTATCTATTTAAACTTTATTTACAGAACAACTAATCTCTGCGACGTAATAAAACTTTGCATAAATTATTTCGAATACTTAAAGTTTCTATACAAAGAATAAGAGAACTTTTTTATCGTTACAAGTTGAAATATTATAACAATAAAAAATAATAACAAGTACAATTAAACTATAAAAACGTGTTGTTATTAAGTGATGTTATTCAAGTATTTTATATGTATAATACTTTCATGTAACATTCATTTTTATATGGAAAATATAATAAATATTAATGCATTTTCACGCACTGCTCTGCTCTGAGATGCAGTCTCTGCTTCGCATGCAGCGGCCACTCGTATACAGAGCACTACGTTGTATATATTTTATCTGCCGCATAGACTAGACGTTATTATATTATATATCAAATTGTGCAGAATTTTATTGCGAATCTAAGTAAAAGGCTGCTGACAACGCAGGATTCAGCAGATTAAGCGACGAAACCATCAAAATAATTCACTATGTTCAATGGCGACGTTTAGCAGAGAAAACAGCTCAGTAAGCGTCTACTGATTCTTTAATAATATGATTGGTTTTTTCTTTACTGGATCTAAGTGTAGAAAAACCAATTCGTAGTAAAGAATCGCTGAGCTGTTTTCTCTTCTGAATGCAGCCGATGTATTTCTACCTTTCTTGCTCCCAAAGGATCAAGATTGGTTTTGCTCTACCAGGGGAGATGTATTATTTTTGAATTGATTTACTGGGCCGAGCCCGGCGGTATTGCAATACCAGGCCGACCCGCGGCGGAGTCGGGGCAAGCCCCGTTCGTCCGCCCGGTTCAAAAAATTAGTTTAATATTCTGAGTCCCCTATGGGGACTGTATCAGATATTAAGCTGATAAGAACAGATACTACACTTTGATCTTAGCTCAAAGAGCCGAGAAGCGATACTGAAATTGGATTTTGCAGGCTTTATATACCGTTTGAAGGCAGAACTTACTCACGAGAAGATACGCCGCGTAGCGGCGGACGGAGCAACTAGAGCGGTCGATACCGGCGCTTGTCCCCCCTCCACTGGAGCACGTGGCGTTCTTTAGGTTTCTATTCAGACATAACCGTATTGGCTGTGCTCCGTCTGTGCCGTTCGTGCCACGTTCGTACCGATTGTGTGCGATTCGGTTTAACGACGGGAGAGTAACAGTTGACACTCACTGACCAAGCACAGTCAGTTTATCAGCGTGGCATAAAAATGCAGCTGGTACACATGTATCAGCTTCGTACAATTAGAAGCGGGACTGCGTGTGCGAGCAGTGACAGAGCGTCACGTGCATAAGACGTGCGTCTCGAATTAATTGGATGTTCTCCCCTTCCCTTTCTTTCTCTCTCTCTTTCTCCTCTCTCTCTCTATCATACCGAGATAAGGATATCATCGACGCCGATTCGATTTGAAGAAGTCCAATAAACTGTATCACTTTACTAGGGAAGCATGAGCACGACGGGTGTGGTCGGGATATGCCATCTGGCACCGGGAGTCGAATGGAGTTAAAAGCGGGGAACTCGTAATCTTGGCGAAATTAGCGACTGCAATATAAAATTGACGTAAAATCGACGTTAGCACTATTCCCATACTTTTTCCGTGATATCGATATCTTAAAGTTTTTAAGAGCAACAAAATATATTTTTGACATCTAAAAAAAAATGTAAATCAAAACTGCCTGCGTAAAGTTATAAATATTTCTTAAATAAAAAGACGATGAAATATTTCTGAAATTAGAAGAGAGAATAAACTTCGGTTTGTTCATATTTCAAGTTTAGGAATAAAACTGTAGGTTTTCAAATAATTAGCTCTTTCGCGACATAATCTAAATTGATAAGTAAACTGACAGGGTAGTATGATATGCTGGGAGGTGCCGCATCAGAAAGTAGGTTAACTTGTCAATCTTAGACCTGTCAAACTTAGACAAACGGCACATTCGGCAAAAGTAAATCGGGGAAACAAGATACTCGATATTTACATATTTCATGTATACAGTCTTGGTCAAAAATATTAGGCACTTCATTAACTATTATTTAACATTTTAGCTCAAAAAATGATTTATGATTATTTACTGTGAATTATCCTTTGTTTCAAGAATTCCTTAAACTCATACGTATAATGCCGATAAGTAATAGGAAACAAATATAGATAAAAGAATTCCAGATAAATAAAAAATATAGGTGTCCAGTTTTGACTAAGGCTGTATATATTATCGCCGGCTCATTTATAGATACACGTCTCGCAACGATATATATAGTAAACTTATCGCGAACATGTTTCTTAACAGAATCATTTTTATACACGCATGTCTTAAATCTTTTGAATTTATCCGTTTCAAAGAATTCAGAAGATCATCAATATCTAATTTGTGTTTTTAACTAAAATATATTGTAGCTTTTATCATTATTAATATTAATGAATAAAAATTTTCCATACATAAAATTTCCAAAATAATAAATCTAATAAAAAATAAAATAAATATAGCATATATTGGGTTAGAATAAAAGTTCGTAGCGTTTTTTAGCTCTAAAATTTCTATGTTTTAAAAATTTCTATATTTTACAAAATTAGTAGACACCATTTGATAGAGCAAAGTTTCAGCTTTCAGAATCTGTTTTACAAATTACGGTACGATGATTTTTAATGAAGTTATGAGCAATCACAGTCAGAATCCCTGTTTAACTTAACTTGCGAATAACTTAAGAATAAAAAATCATAGGAACATTTGTAAAAAAGTGATTTTGTAGGGAAAGCTTCAAGCTATCACAATAAATAGTCAAAAATTTTCTCAAATTTAATTTGGGCACGTTACAAACCAACAAAGTGAAAAGAAAATTTTCCATCTTTTCCAGCTCATAATTTTCTGTATGTAAAAATTACCAAACTTACATAAACTCAAAAAATATGATAAGCTTCTGAAAGTAGAGATTTCAAGCTTTAAAATCCTTCTTTTAAAATTTAAATTTCATTCATTTTTAACGAAAATATTGTATATACAATTTTAAGCTAAAAAAACGCTACGAACTTTTGTTCCAACCCAATATAATTGAAATAAATATATCATTATTAATATTAATGAATAATAATTATATTAACAATATTAATAAATTAGAATATATTATGAAACTTTCAAAATAAATTTAATAAGAAATAAAAAATAAACATATGCCCTCTTATTTGAAAAGTGACTCGAAAAACATAATTGGGATGCAAGTGAGTCAAACAATCACGTTAAATACTCAATATGACTTTCGAATTTATTTTATAAGATTAAAATACGTTTTAAGATTAAAATACGTTACTCGCGCTAGTATCCCACAGTCGAATGCCTCGATTGTGTTTTCACGATCAATCTCATGATCTTTATCTTTCGAGAGGGATCTGTGTCCTATTGATTTCTAGAAGGCTTTAAAATTTATTTACGCATGGATCAATCGCGCCTAATCGCTTTCATGCTGCGAGACTATTGTGACGCCTATTGCTATGCTATTTCGGCGAGTGTAATATTGCATCGGTGCATCGCTCGTGTATCGTCAAATAATCGAAATAAATATACTTTTTTAAAGTTTCTCAGAACTGCTCCTTGTTTTTCTCCAAACTATTCTAACTGATCCGCACGTTGTATGNTTTTTTTTTTTTTTTTTTTTTTCGTACGAACAGCTGTTATGGATTCGCGCGTACTCGTGTGCGTAATTCGTTTCCCGCGAACATTTCTTAGCCGAATTCTCGCACTACAGAAAGAGTAGTGACGATGCAATCGTCACAATAATATCATGAGTTAAATACACATTACCCTTAGCATCTCAAAAGTGATTTAACAACTAACTTAACTTCATAAAAGAATTGTTAAAATCGCCACAATTCAAAACGGATGGTTTTTTTACGGATTGTGAAGAGAAAATAACAAAAATAACATTTGATCATGTTAAGAATATATTCTTTTTTCTAATATATTATTTGATTAGTTAATAATTTTCTGTCAAATTGAAAAATAGTTTTTTCCCTTTTCTAGGAAACTTAAAATTTTTTAAGTTGTGTCACTTTTGAAATAAAGGTGCAATATCTTTAAAAAAATGTATATCGATGGATATCATATTTAATCTGAAGTAAGAAGAAAATCACGTAGTAAAAGCGCTGGAGTTAATTGAAGAGTCCGAATTTAAGACGGAGTCTCACGGACGCGCTTGGGAACTCGTCGGTTTTATGGTGAGAACGGAGAGCGCTGGGTATGGGAAACATCGATGATTCTCAGGCGGTGGTAACGGCATTTTGTATACGAACGTGAACAGCGAATGTAAACGTCGCCCGTGCACGTGCACGTACATTTCATTCGTACATCGACCAGCTTGTCGCTTGTCCGGCTACAGCGCGATACAAATGTGCACACGCTCGGAAACTGCAGGCTCGATTTGACCATGGAACGTGTTTGTGTTTTCATTTCAATCGACAATGGAATTGTCAATTCAATCATTCGATTTCGTAATTATTAAGGCGTTAAGGCGATGTATTACTGAATAGTCCCTGCAAAAATATGAAATTGGAAATGCATTAATATTTATACTTTGCATGTAAAAATTTTCAAACACGCATGTCTAAGAGACATCTTTATAACGTCTTTTCAATGCATGTTGTCTGGGGACACAGAGAGAATTTTCTCTTAGAATTTAGCCGAAAATTATGGTAGTATAAGATAATGTGGTGTTTCGAAGAATTTTATGTGATTTTCTCTGATTTATTGATATCTACCACAATAAAGTATAAAGTATAAAATATATTGATTAATTTTATTAAAATATATTTTAAAATTTCAATAATTTTAAAATATGCTAAACAGTTTATTTTTTATCATTTTAAATAAAATGCCAATAAACATAAAATATCTTATATAAATTTTACAATATAGCATGATAATTTCAATCTGACTTAGTCGTTCATGATAATTTTATCATGCAGTATGAATCACATTTCAATAATTCTTCAATAAAATCAGTTACTCGAACCGTACGGCTACACTGCTACTAGATGAACGCAAATATTACTTCTCGCAAATAAAAATCACACAGAAAGGCATAAGATTGAAAATTTTCAATCATATTCTAATCAAATAATTTTTTGAAGGCAAGTTTCCGGAAAATTCTCAAAATCAATCTAAAAACAAAAGTAAAATATTAACGCTTATTAAAATTAGCTGTTAAAGGTTTTAGGTATTTACAATTAAAATTTAGCTACCATATTCAGATTCTTGCTGCAACTAATCTTTCTTTTTGCGTGTAAATTTTACGAAGTGAATTATGAATATTTTGCCTTAAAATAATTTACAATTGCTTGGTAATTTTTATTATATAATTTATTAATTTTTTATATTTCAAAAATTCCTATCATCACCGAATATTTGATGTTGCCAAATTGTCCAAACTTATCAAACATGGTAAAATTTGTAGCAAATTTATATACACCTAGAGAAAAACATTTCTTTACATTTGGTATTTTTATTTGTTTAGCATTTATTTCATAGCAATAATATAATTTTAAATAAAAACATTATTTTGTTGAATACAAATTTTTTTAAATTTATTGGTAGAAAAAACAAATATTTTAAACAATAAAGCAATTAATAATTAAAAACGGATTCTCAAGTTTTAACAAATATTAACATAAAAGAACGCAAATGAGAGTCAACACGCAGAAATTAGTGTGTAATACGTGTGTGAATTAATTTAATCTATAATATATAAACGGTTCGATTTTTTAGCCATCCTCAGTATAAAAATGTCATATCACAATTCTTATCTAACTAACTAATTGCATTCTTGTCATCTTCCGCTCCACAAGGAGTTCCAGTGTTGGGAATACAAGCTACCGTCCCTGTCGGTTAGCAAGCCGAGTGAGTTGTTGGCAGGGTTACCGTAATTGACGGTATATTTTTAATTGGGTTGTTAAAAGTAAAATATCAAAACATTACCAAGTGTAGCGGAACACTATAATCACAATGTTGGTAACAATAAATATTTGTAGACAAAACATCTCAAAATTTCTTAATAAAAGTAGAGTCAGTAATTAAATCAATCTTCGAGAGCGTCAAGAATTTAAAACAAAGTCGATCACATCCGAAATTAAAATGATGTAAGTTAATGATCGCAATGATAGAGGCGTACAGAATAAATAAATAAACTAAAACATAGATACAGACAATGAGCATGGCATAAACAATTACAATTTATCTAGAAATATATGCGTGGTGTAAATATTCGGTGTCGGATTGTAAATTTAAACTATTGCTTTGTCGTTTAATATGTAACATTTCGGAAATTAAGCGTTCCCCCAAAAAACTCTCTTTATCTAAAATTGTAACACTCTCCCAGTCGAAATCATGGTTAAAACTTAATCTATGCTTAGTGATCACCGAGTGGTTGTTTTTCTACAAATGTGATTCCCATGTTCATTAATGCGAGTCTTCAGTTTCCTACATGTCTGTCCGACATACGTTGCATTGCAATTTTTACAAGATAATTTGTAAACCGTTCTTCTGAGAAGATTTGGGGAGGATTATCCTTATGTCCCTTAACAATATACTCCAGTTTGTTTAAAAATATTAAATTAGCTTAAAAATCTTTAGTTATATTTTTGAATCTGTAAGATTCGCTGGAATGTAAGAAATAGTAAACCAATTTTTCTTTTCTTTATTCTTAACTTCATTATTAATCATCTTATTTTTATTATTAGCTATTATAAATTCATATATTACGCACTAATTTCTACGTATTGACTCTCATTTGCCCGTTCTTTTATGTTAATATATTTTAAATAATATTTTTCGACGAAATAATATTTTCTTTTACACTAAACTACACTAAAATATTAAGTAATTTGATTGAATCTATAAAAAATTAATTATACTCACTAAATGTTCCTGACGAGCAGTACGCGACATCTCCAACAGATGGAGATGCGGCGAAGTTCTTCTCGTAAGTGAAAAACCAAACAGAATAGAATAAAAGGTGCAGCATTATGAGATATTACACATGAGATTTTTTTTATGGTATTGATTGGATCTACATAAGTAAGAATTAATTACGTTTTTACTTATACAAATGAACAGTCTAACTGTTTCGTCCAGCTTATTATTGGCTTGATGTTCGGCAAGAGCAGCGTAATAGCCAATCGTTTTAACTTTTTTAAAAAGGCAAGTTGTTAGGAAATAAAATATAACACTTTTACTGAAATAATGAAATTGTTTAAGCAAAAAATAAATTCAATTTTTTTCAATATTTACTTTAAAGATATATATTATTTAAAAAATGTAAATAATTACACCTTTTGGTTTAAGCATTAATTTGGTTGGACTATTCCAATGCATAAATTTTTTTGGAATTTAAAAAATTTGTTAAATCTAAAGAAACGTTTCTCTGTACACATCGTCAGGCTGATGGCAAAAATTTCGTGGCATTAATCAGACGCATAAGATTCCATGATCGTCTTTTATCGATAGCACGATATCACTGCATCGGAATTTAATTACTGCTGAGCCATTAATCTTCACATCTTCATTCACGTGTCAACTGACGATGATTAATGAGTCAA
Source organism: Cephalotes varians (assembly GCA_037157785.1). NCBI lineage: Eukaryota > Metazoa > Arthropoda > Insecta > Hymenoptera > Formicidae > Cephalotes > Cephalotes varians. The sequence goes on from JANQDE010000052.1 coordinate 468,846, forward strand.
GAAAATGAGTTTCGTATATTCGCGCGTTAAGCAAGCCTAGTGCTAACTCAGTGTTAATTACAGATTTTAGAATTTTCTAAGACTATTCCGGTTTTAGAAGCATATATATAATTATATTTATATATATAATTTTTTCGCGGAAAAAGAAAAACAATAGAGAAAAAGTTCTAAAAAATAATAAATCGGGAATAAACATGTTCATAAAATTTCTTTCTGCGTTTATGAATAATATACCTATAACTTACACATTTGTTTAAATATATGGGAGAGTAGGATGGTGGCGATCACTTAAGAAAATTTATTAATATTTTCATTTGAAATTGATTTTTTTCTCAAATTAGTTACAGAGTCATACAGTACAGGATTATAGCTTCAAAGAAAACCATTAAAACAAGTATAAAACTTTTATTAAATTTTTAAATTTAATTAATTTTAAATAAAATTAATTTTAAAAACAAGTATTAAATTTTTATTTGTCGATATAAAAAGATAGTAGTTTTGATTGGCGTAACCTACCTGTGTGGGGTCAGAGCGATCAGACTACAGATCGTAATAATCGCGATGAGATCATGACGATTACGTCTATTTTGATTGGACAGTTGCAGACATGACAATCATTTTTAATAAATTAATTATATGAAAAAATTTGTTTATTAAACTCTTTTTTAACACGTTCCGTGCCATGTGTACCACCGATGGTACACGTTAAACTTTCCATTCAGGCCGCGTGTACCATCGGTGATACACGCTGACACATTTATTTAATACGCTAAAAACATATATTTTATAATAAGTTTAAGACTAAAGAATATATTTTCACCAAAAGAAGGTACACGATGTGATAACTACTATATACAAGCTAATTATATACAAGCTTATGAATTGATGATATGATGAAATATGTATTATGTGATAATATATCAATCTTTAGTCAAAACATTAAATGGCCTGAAAAGTAGCAAAAATAGTACATAACGTGTTAATTAGATTTTCAACATCATGTATTGTTTGAACAACAAAAACGACATTTAAGTATTTTTTTACTAATACACTTTTGTAAGAACATAAATTACAGATTAATTCACAGCATTTTTATATTATATTGTTCATAGTATTCTTAAATTATATTTTAAATTATATGCACTCTGTGCACACCCGAGCGCTTCATGGTTTTCATGACCCCGATCGTCCGCGTAATAAAAAAGTTTCAGAAAATAAAAACAATTTAGATAATCACATTCGATTTTTTTTATATGAAAAATTTAAAGAATTAGATTACATTAGTAATCATAAAATACAGTGTACATGCATTTAAATGTGCTAAAAATCTTATTATAATGTCATTACTTCTTATATGAATTATCATTGAAAATTTTTATCGAACGTATGTTTTTTGTAGTTATTTGTATATGTCTAATAATATATTATTTTAGATAAATTTTATATCAAGTAAAACATTAGATAAAAAGAAATATATATTATTCTTTAGAATTCTTATAATTAAAGTAATCGGTCCGATCTGCTGAACGTTATGATCCCGTTCTCTCCTACGATTGGCTAAGTTTCCTTATAATTTAAAGTCTACCGCGAAGAGAACAAAAATCGAGGATGTTTTTTATTATTTATTTATTTCGAATTCTTCTGTGCACTATACAATGCGAATCTAAGTTTTCTCTATAAAATCTTTCTTTTCTTTATCTTGGTTGCCTCGGTCTCCAAGCAACAAAAGCAACACGTAAAGAGGCGCCGCGGGAATCGGTACGCTTGACCAGTCGTTGAATCCTGTCTGGTAGGTTTAGAACGACCTTCAGATTCCAAGGCTGTTCCTAGTGCACGAGCGCAGCTTAGGTCGACTATCATCACGCTATGCTTGCCTGGTTCTTCTAAGCACGTAACTTAGAACTAACCCGTCTGATGAAGCGCGGATATTACCGCTGAATCCATTCCTATTAGTAGTAATGTAAGTGTTCGGCATGGACTTTAAAGAAGATATGATTTTTTTTTAAACAAAGGCTTTACATCTGCATTTCATTTTCTTTGTAGACTACGATCGAAATTAAAATCTAATGAAAATCGATATCTTCGGGAATGTCGTCTGTGAAAGAAAATACAACGCATCGAACTTAAAAAAAATATATAACGCGAAATATGATGCTTGCAATATTTGCGTGCAATATTTTTCTTTGGATTTTATCTATTTTTAGCTTCATCGTAAGGGCACTTTTAGTAACTTTTAGCAACATTAAAATAAATTATTTGTAATAATTTGTAAATAATTATTTGTAAATAATTTGTAAATTAACAAATTGAACGATTAGCGCCAATTAATTAATCGCTTTATTTTATTAAACTGATAATTTTAAAACCGTGTTATTACAAAACCATAATATTAATAATAAATATTAACTTAATTAATTTTAAGACCATATGAAAATTGTTATTCAAGAACGTGAAATAAAATAAAAATTGCTTAAAAATTTACTACAATCGTCTTTAAGTCAGTCAGAAAGAAAAGAGAGAAGAGACAGTTATTCGCTTAGTGTACGTTTTATCATATCCCAGGTCATTTCTTGTCTATATATCTTTCAAGTCGTTTCACGTTTGTAATGTAGGTGTGGCCGGGATGATAAACTCGATGCGTTGGGTCTAAGAAATCCCCTCCCTTCAAAAAAAAAAGACGATCCTAGAGGCGACGGATTCTGAAATCGTGAGAAAAGAGTCTTATACCGCGGTTTCGGCATCCCGATTCTTACCAGCTTTCTCATGGCGCGCGCACGCCTCTCATCGCTTGCCTATACAAAAAATAATGAGATTTTGGAGGCACAACGGCGAGACTCGAGCGTGAGAAGATGCTAAACTTGGGGCTGAAATCGTCGCTCCGTGCACCAGGCACGTATCAAAGTATAGGAGCGACTTCTATCACGCGTCCTTTGGAAGGTTCTTCAACCTTGTGGCCGCGAAGGTCGCGCGTAGGGTGATTCGTTATTGATGACGACGACTCTACGTAAGAAAGTAAAAAATGTAAAAGTGAAAAATGTAAAAGAATTTTTTCACGTGAGATTACCTTCATTCTCGAGAAAATCTACTTTGGAAGTTAATTATTTTCCCCTCTCTCGTTTCTTCGAGCACGAATAATGCTTAATCAGCCTGCGATATGTATTATTTGATTATAATGGCAATTATTAAAGCATAAGTAAAAGAAATTCAATATATATTTCATTCAAAGAAACCATAGAAATTAAAGCTGCCAAACTGCTCGTAAAGTATCAAAATGTAATAAAGTATATTAATTTTTTAAATATTGTAAATTTAATAAAATTTACAATATTTATGTTTTTTTTGATTGTTGAAAAAGATTTATCAATTGTATGACATTATTCAAAATTATCTTAAAGAAAACAATTTCTAAATAATCAAAAAATCTCAAAAATAAAATTTATTCTCTTTTTATTATTAATCACATTTTACAATTTATTCTTTCATCAATTTCTCATCATATCATAGATACGATCTGATCCATAAATAATAGATTTTTCGTAAAAATAATCGCGAAAGTTAGATGCCGAAAAGGAAATTTGCCGGCTCGATTGACTTATACTTCAACCTTATAAATATCAAAATAAATAATAAGTCGAATTTTATAGATTTTCTTTATATTACGAGACTTTTCAAATTATATACAGATTCTAAGTTTCGTTACGAATCTCACGACTTACAAACCGTCTAAAATTTAAAATCCGAGAACACGTTTGCACTCTCGGCACATTGCGACCGTTGAAAAGACAGTATCGCGCGTGACACTTCCAGTTCGAGTTTTCTCACGAATTCCAGACGCGGGCTCATTCCCACAGGCTGTTCGCAGCAACGTGAGACAAAATGTCCCTGAGGCCAGCCAAGCGATCTGGTTCGGTAGTAGGCTTGCAGACGAGCGAAAGAGTTTCGCGATGGCTCAGCTTGCACGCGCCGCTCTTATTTATCGGCTTGCGAATGGAACCCGTGTGAATTTTAATGCAATACTCAAATGTCTCATTCTCACGTGCAACAGATCCATGTGCCTTCTCATCGGGCGCAATGAAATAAGGGTAATCCCGTCGCGTCTCTTTCCACGAACGGAAATCGTCATTCGGTAGGATACAATCAACTCCATCGAGCCGTTTACAATTAGAAGTTCCGAGAGGAATGGATCATGATAAGGGTCAAGCTTTACGAGGGGGCATTCAATTCGAGGTCGACGATCCTCGACACGGGGGGTTAAACGGCTTAAAATGACCAGCACTCGATGGAGAGAACGAGGAAGAAAGACGACGGATAAAGCGGCGTCTTGGGACAGAAGGCTGGCTTCTTAAGCCAATTAAATTGTTCCCACGGGATCGCACCGTGGGAGAGTCTCTCCAGGAACGCGAGAACACGAAACTCGGAACTGCCAGGACGTCATCCGTTCTCAGGAAGAATTTCTCTCTCATCTCTCATCTGAATATTTATTTATCCGATATCGAATTATTTTTCTTATTTTATCATTAATCTCACACACACATACACACACACACACATACGCGCGCGCGCGGTGAGAGAGATACAGTTTCTAATTATTATTAGATAATAAATCAAGAATTAGAACTTTCAACATATACAATATACCCAACATGATTTGCGAATATAGAATTTAGATATTTTCTATTCATAAAATATCCAAAAAAATATTTAAAAAAGAACTGGAACTATTTAAATTACTATCATTATTACTGGAAATATTAAAAAAAAGAACTTATATGTACGCGTATATTTAAATTTATAAAAATTATCATTCTCCTTCCTTTGAAAGCGAAATTAGTTAAAAAATTTACTATTTTATTTATACTATGTTTAAATTTCTACATATAACCGAGAATAATAAAGTTTATATATTACAAAATATACGTATCGAAAAAAAATAATAACTATGCATTTTTTCACTTTTTATTATATAATTCTGCACGATTCAATTAATAATTAAAAAAAATATATATAGGAGAATCGCGTTATACGATTTTTAAGTCAAAATAATAGACATGCTCGTTGCATTGCACTTTGCGTTCCATTTTCGGCGGCGTTAAAAAAAATATATCGGATCGTACGACTCGATCAACCGAGGAAATCGTTTACTATTCTCGCCGCGACCCTCTCGCTCTTCCCTCTCTTTCGCCCGTGTCTTTTTTACGCGGCCATACCAAGGCATACGTGGAGGAAGGGAAGGAGTCTGCGTGAGAACTTGGAGAGGGCTCGTGGGAAAACCACGAAGGCGCGTGGCGCTTCTGATACCAGGGCATCATGAGAGCCCAACAAGCACTACGGATACCCTCGATGTCTTTTGCATCACTCATCCCCCTACGGTCCCTTTACAACTTCCCCAATGTAATCATGCAGGTGGGATTGAATGGACGGACGCGCAATTTGAAATTTGCATGATTTAGGAATTGGACGCAATCGCAATTTCTTGATCAAGCTGCTATTTCATCTGCTGATATTGCATGTAAGGCATATTACATGTACATGCGATATATTTAATTACATATATTAATTTTCATGGCTGATATTTACGCATTTATTTCTGTCTACTTATCTTTATATATATTTATTGTACTTTATTATAAGCACATTAAATTTTGATTTTCTAACATGAGGAAATATGATTTCACAATTCTATAAGATCTAACACAACGAGATTTAACATTAATAATATTAAATTTAGTGTATAATATAATTAATTAGGAAAAGATTATTAAAGAAGCATCGGGTTGCAGAAAGCAGCATTTAAGAAAAAAATTATTCGCTCGAGGCAGTTGATCCCCTTTTGGAATAGGGCAGCATGAATCAATGCTTCTCTGTGGTGTTTTCGAGGCTTAGGTCTGTGCCCTAAGAATACGGTAAGGAGAAAACATTATTTGTCCGAATACATCTTATTTCTTGGAATGATCTTTGTCAACAATAGTGTTAGGCTAGTAGAAGATATCTAGAAGTAAATTTCTTAAGTGCCAGTGACAATATAAAACAATTTAGATGTAGTTTCGTAATAATAAGAATAATATTAATATCAATAATACTAATATTATTTTATTTTTATAAATGATAATTTTGTATTAATTCTACGCAAAATATATTTTTACGAACTACTATTTAAGAATCACTGATACATCTGATTTTAGTAATAAAATTAAATCCTATTTAATATTCATCATAATTCATCATAATAAAGAATTGTACGGAGTTGGATGAAAGATTCTCCAATATTTTTCAACGGATATCTCGTGTATTCCAGCGAGCAGGACAGTAGAAATGACAGAAAGTTAAAAAATCCTCCTGTGGGATGGGCGAAAACTCTTAATGATAATACGATCCAATTTGTAGTCAGCTAATATATTCGAAAGAAAGATCGCGTAACGACCACCGCTCATTATGTCGCCGTAATTCATTGAGAGGCGTGAAAAGTATTGTAAATATAAATTAGTACAAGATTTTCTATTAGGCTAGCAGAAACGTTGAAGTGGTTCTTGACGAAATTCGACTCTGGCCAGGCCCTAAACTCTCGAAGAAAATGATCGGATTGCTATGCTAGAAGAGGCGCTCTCGCAAGTGAGATTTATATTCTTCTTTCGTGTATTTCATTCACCAGCATACCTTATTACATATATAATGATACATATCGAGGCATATTTTGCATATATTTTTTTCTTTTTATCTTTTTTATTTTTTTCACATTTATTTCTTTGCTATTTTTTTCTTACGATGTGCGCACTTTTGATTCATATCAAACCATACGCGAAATTTGCAGTGTTTTGCTGCTATTATATTCGCAAAAGAGGCGATTATATTTAATCTTATCTGCCAAGTAATCCCTACCAGTATAAAATTTAATCATTTCCGGCGAATATCTAATCAGCAGAAAATTGGAATGAAATTCCTAATCGTAATTACGATATAATATTTTAATTATCGATATAATATTTTAATTATTTTATTCATGAATACACGAATAACTTGCGTAACGCTGTTATGTCGAAAAAGTGCGCTAACGGAAATTTTATAGTCCTCCTTCTACCAGGTGTGCATGTCATCGAGAAAGCAGCGACACTTAAATTCCGACCACGCACGCGGCAATAGATAGGCGTAATGAGATACGACGTTGTTTATTTTGTATTAACATTTCGTATTACATCTGATATTAAAACGTATCGATAATGACATCGTTAATGACATGTTAAGGATTGAATCGAGGCGTGAAGAACGTTGTAAACACGAATTAATCGAACACCCAATATCAGGAGGTCAGGAAATGCCAAGAACGTCATGCTAAGAAAGAGACACGACACACACACACACACACACACACACACACACACACATTAAAAAAAAGATGAACTATTTTTGTCAGTGTCAGGATTCTGATCACAGCTCTGATCACTGATACTAAACATTTTCTCGTAAGCACGACGTAGAAAGATCTCAAGAGTCTTCCGATTACATAGAGATTAGAATTTAAAATGCGCGACAAATAGAATGCTGCAACACGGAAATTGAACAATGATAAAAATGTTTGGCTTTCTTTTATTTTAAAGGGATGCAGGCATTACAGGTTTGAATTTTCTTTGAATTAACTTTACAGAATTGAAAACTTTTTTTACATATTAAAATACACATCCATATATACATATATATATATATATATATATATATATATATATATGTATGTATATATTTATATATAATTTTTAATTTTTTTTTTTAATTTTTAAACTAAGTTGAATATTTATTCGCGATTTATTCGTGATTTATTTGATAAATTTTTTATTAGTAAAAAATTTAAAATATAAACCTTAATAAATATAAGTCTTCAAAACGTCACAAAAATCATTACAAAACTGAAGAAATAACATTAATACCAATTGTGAATTACAATTAAGCAGTCACATGTTCATTCAGTGAGTAATTTATCTTAATTATACTAATCGGAATGTAAGCGATTTATTGTTCTTGGATTATTTAATCTTATACATATATATATATATATATATATATATATAAATTTAATAATATATATATATAAATAATATATATAATATACAATATCGTTAAATAATATATATAATATATATATATATAAATTAAATTATATATATATTTTTTTTTTCGTTGGTGAACTTAAATTGAATATTTTGCGATCTATTCGTGTATGTGTGTATTTTGAACGTGTATAAAAGAATCTTCAATTCTATAAAGCTAATTTAAAAAATTCAAACCTGTCGATAATTCCATCACTATAGCATCCCCTTAAGTAGTTCTTTTTAAGTAGTTCTTTTTAATATATATTATAAATCTAAAGTGCTAAAAGAAAAAACAATATAAAAATCAATTCAGACATAATTGTATATTGCTTGTATTGTATCAGTATCCGTATTGTATTATCCGTATTAACTTGTTTACACATGTCCATACGCTAGCCGAATCATAATCATGATATCAGCTATTCACCAGATTATAGTTAAAGCATTAATAAAGAATAAAAGTAAAATTAATTGTTATTTAATAAAAATAGTATTTTGTGCAAATAATTAATTTAAATCTTTATTATCATAACATTGATTCTATGATAACAATTAAAAACATTTTTTTTTTATGTAAAAGAAGACATTTAAATTTCTTGCGCTTTAGGAAACTTATTCTATAAAATAGCGGACATTCAATAAGAACGGAATTTTTTTAAATGTGGACTGAAATACTAGCGATCTAAGTAATACATATATTGATGGTATTCTGAATCGTTCAGTGTTTTTATCGGAAATATGTTCACATGGAGACACATTAGTGAGCCATGCAGACCATAGCCATAAAAATATCGTTGGATCACGCAGCCATCATGATCAGCGAATAGAGATAGAATACGGTACTGACACGATTACGGAGAAAGAGGAAAAAAGAAAAATATAGAAAAACATTAGTTTCATGATATCGAGAGAGAAAGTAATAGAATTACTTATATGTCTTTGATTAGATTAAATGAGAGAATGTTGTATACATTTAAATTAAGAATCAATAAATACAATTAAGATAAATTCTCTCTGAATGACAGTGATTCATGAACATATAACTGCTTAATTGTAATTCGCAATTGATGTCATTCCTTCAGTTTATAATTTTTGTAACGTTTTGAAGACTCATGGCTTATATTTTAAGTTCTTCACTAATAAAAAATTTATTAAATATCAATTTGATTTCTGCTGATACATAGTAAAGTACGTTAAACATATATTACAGTATATAATAATATATATGTTACATTTATCAGTAATTCAGAAAATTTTGTAATTGTTTAGCAATTTTTATGTCTATTAAAAATGTTAGACTACAATTTAATGCGATGGATTCAAGTTCAGAATTAACACACACACACAAAATTATGATGTCAATTTACATTCTATCAGAGAATGCATCAATGAATATGACAGTAATTCAATTATGTTCTCTCAAATCAATAACCAATATCAATTGAGAATTAATATCGTACAGAACAAGATGCAAAAAGTAAATAAAGATTTGTTAAAGAGATTTCAATAAGAAGCTATTGATTAATGGATGCTTGTTCAAGGAAGATCAGTCGAGCGTGTCATTCTTATTGGGAAAACAGAATACTATGGAAGTACTTGGAAAGGATCCTTTGTGTGCAACTATGCGCGAAACAACGTCACATAAACATGAAATCTTGACAAAACTTATCATGTAAATTAACTTCGTTAAAATTCATCATAGAAAACTTCACATGACTCGATCACTTTTTTTTATAAACCGAACTTTTCCGCATTTGCAAAGTGCAATTGCACTTTCTCTTTTTAAATAAAACTGTATTTTTTACATAAATATATTTTTCTAATTATTCTCTATATATACGTATAAAAGTATAAAGTTTAGAAAATAGAACAAAATTTTTTGTTGTCAATCAGAAAATTTCTTATCTTCTTTTAAACATTTTCAATCTTTTAACTCTTGAAAATTAAATCATTACATTGATAGATCATTAAATCATTAGATTAAATAATTAATAATTTTAGTAATAATTATAATTAATCTAAGATTTTTAGAAAAAAGAGGAAAATTTAACTAATATACTTTACGTGTAATTATGATTTTTAATTTTTAGAGAACCGCGAAAGGTTTCAAATCATATTATGTTTTGCATCCAATTATATTGCTAAACATACATATATTTTCTTAGAGTGAAATCTTTGTGAATTTTTTTTAAACTTGCAACCTTCTAAAGATTAATAAAATATTGCAAACAGATTATTTATATATAAATATATAAATATAATTATTTAAAAGATATTAAGAAATTATGTTTCATTAAAAGTTAAGAGGATGCTAGAATGATGGAATTATCGACAAATTCAAACTTTTTTCGAATTGGCTTTACAGAATTGAAAACTCTTTTATACGTACACACGAACACTTTTAAAGTACACACACAAATAAATTACGGAACACTCACTTAAAGCTTAAGCTTAAAAATTATATATATATATATATATATGTATAATTTTTTTTTGCTTTTTTTATGCTTAAGTATTCCGTAGTTTATTCGTGTGTGTACATGAAACATATTTAAACATAAAAGAATTTTCAATTCTGTAAAACCAATTCAAAGATAGTTCGAACCTGTAATATCGATATTTCCGTCATTCCAACATTCCCTTAAGCATAATAAATGTATTTCTTGATATCAATTTAAGGAGAATTAAGGACAACAGTGGTGTTAAAAAATTCGGCGTTTAAAAAAATAAATTTGATAACAGATATCTTTCTACAGGTTTAGTAATCATCTTATTTAAAAAGATCTTTGAAAAAAGTGAAGGCGAGAATTTCAATTTTCCATTTACCAAAGTTACCTAACTTTCAGCAGTTATATAACTCTTTGAGATTTTTATAAGCTTCATCCTTTAAAATGTGCTACATAGATGCTTTGATTCATCGCCACTATTCTTATAAGTTATTGATATTTTTTAATTCTGATGTATACCCTTAATACTACTTAACTGAAAAGATAAATCTAAAAAAAGACAGACAGAGAATTAATAAAACGCTTTTAACATTTTTGTGCAAATAATTTGGGATTTCGTTAAAGCAACTGTGAGCTTCATGGTGATAATACATGATAATCCTCGAATGAAAACTTATTAGCATTCTTAGCTGAAAAATTTAACAATGAGTAAACAACATTCTTCATGTCTCGCGCCGACTAATTACGGAAGCGTAATTAATGGGATTACTTAATAACCATCATACGGGTGCCCGCGTCTCGAAGAAGCTTCTTGGCACCGAATGATTCCCTAGTAACCCTGAGAAGATTCGATCTCTCTTCGAAGCTGCTTTCTCACGCCCGTTGCGACTCGTCCTTCGATTCCCACGAGCCTAACGGATGAGGCTTTGCCTTTCCATGAAAAAAAAAGAAAAAGAGGAAGATCCATAGTACCTTCTGAGAACTTTGATACCTTGGATTTTTCAACGATCACGAGTGGGGGTGAACATCGTAAAAGTCGCACAGTAATATTTAAAAAGACTTTATGGACAAATTTTACAGTTTTTTTTTTACTTAAAATTGATCCATTACGTGATATAACGATAAGAGAAATTGTTTATTAACTCAATAATTTGTCCTTGAAACTCTGTGCGCATGTAATATCACATTATCAGATAAGTTTATTTTTCAATATTTCAACAATCAACGATCGAAATGAAAAGACATTTAGAGATATTGTTTCAATAATATCATTATCGTTACGTATGGTATCAATCAATAACTCGCGTATTGTGTTATAAATATATAGATTTATAGTATATAGTATTTAAATATCTTTTTTAATAAACTCAGATGCATGAAGAATTCGTATTTCATCCACCTAGGTATTGTATGACGCAAAAATTTTACTTTAACAATGTTCTTTTATGTATTAATTCTCGTTAGCATGAGATATTTTTGCGACGTGAAAGTATGGAAAAGTCTCAAGGATCTTCTTTGTGGAAATAATTTTAAAATAAATCAAGAAAAGAAGAGATAATCTTCTTCAAGGCGACAGTCTATCGAAGAGAAAGATTTTAAAGTATTCTATCGCTTTATGTTTGTTTCATGGTGTAGATTATTTCACCGCGACATCGAATCCAACCTCCCTCACCGTGGGAGCGGGAGGGAGGCTGCCTCCCTCACCTCCCGTGCTGGGAATTATCGACACGAAATTCTACGGGTTCAAAGGTCCTCGTCTATGTACCGCGCGCGAAGGGAAGATCGCGAAGGAGGATTCAAGGTTCGAACCCTCTCACGACCCTTCGACTACATCGGAGGACGCCTCGTCGAGGACGTCGGGATCCTGCCTCGAGCGTGAGAACAATTCTCGCCCACGGTCAAATTCCGTCGATCGAGTATTAGGACACCGGGGCAACGTAGGAAGAAACTTTAAGACGCATCTGACAGGTCGATTAAAAAAAAAAAAAAAATGGAAGCTCGTATTTGAAAATAAATTAAGAATAGGATGGAAAATGCTGAACGCAAATTCAACATCTGCGGCTTCTATGATCGCCCGACATTTTCGTGATTAAAAAAATGTATCATCGTATTCTTTATCTTTCGAGGATAAGCGTGGAAAATAAAAAATTTTTTAACTTATAGTTCTGTTACAAACTCTGTTGTTTAAATATTCAAAAATTCTATGTTATTCACAATATTTTGCTCTGATTTTTGTTTTTTGTAATCAATGAGGGTATTATCTTGTTACAAACAAGTTCAACATATCCTCTCCATGACAGCAATGAGATGATAGTATAAAATAGTATAATAGGCAAACTGAATTAAAATTAATTAAATTTAATTCATTTTAATGTTTAAATTAATTAAAATTATCAATAACACACGCATGCTACAAGCTATCAAAGAAATAAATTTCGATTTAAATGTATATATTACTATCAGATAATTTTTAATGATCTGTATTTCATTTATAAAAAGAAATCATATATATATCATTTTTTAAAATAAATGAAATAAATAAAATGAGATAAATAAGAAGAAGAATAATATTTTTTTATCTGTTTCGCATTTTTGAAGCTATAATTAACCACGATACATTCATAAGTAGACGTATTTAGGATTGTTTTCTTCTTTATGGCTTTGAACTTTCACTTAGCATCAATGGTACATATGGGTGAGTTAAAACGACGTGAAATAATGGGCAGAAGAGCTATTATTCCTACATTAGAATGCATAGGCGTTCCCGTAGGGACGTGGATTACATTATCCCCAGGGTGCACCATGAATAGAGTTCCTTAATTAGAGACCAGGGTAGCATGGAATTCGAAGAAGCGTCCTCGAGTCCTAGGCGTGGCTATCGAATAATTTTATACTTGAAAAATCACCGCGTCACAATACGTTTAATAATAAAATAATAAAACGCATTTCAGAAACAAGAATTGGATTCATTTCGATTATATGAAATATTAATGCATTTATTTCTACTTCTATTTTTTATCGAAAGAATTATTGCAATATGTAATTGCTGCGGTGAAAATTATTTAAAAAAAGGATATTGCATGAATTTTATAGAAATCGTCGAATTTACGATAAATAGCAATAAAATCGATAGGTTACTTTTCAGTAATATCAATTAATATAACATTACATAGTATAGATGGTTCGGAGTTTATAGAGGCGAAAGGGTTGATCTTTCTAGTCGAGTTGATCTACTTAGATATCAGGAAGATAGGACGATCGAGGAGGATGCATGGGGTATCCTCGTAGAAATGCCGAGGGTATTATTTTCAACCCTTTACCTTCATGTGATCAATAAACCTTTACTTGTTTCTTCTATTAATATGTCATAATTATTTAACAATTTGAATTTTTAGACTAAAGTATCAAACTGATAACACAGATGTTTGTGCTTACATTGAGGTATAAGCATACCTTGACACGTCAAATCACATTTGGATATTTATGTCTAGGTATTTATGTCATCGCGAAAATAAAATATTAATTGCACAATTCTATTACTAATTCAAGTACCACGTGTCGTTCGAACTATTTTACGACGGGGATAGCATGGAGGGTAAGAAGTGGCACAGGGGTTGAACACGTGGCCGCCAGAGCGAGGATTGTAATGAGAAAAAAGGCCTACCACGTGACCTTTTCCATCAGAGATGCATGCGATGTAAGAAGGTTCCGCCCGAGCTTTCCTCTAAAAGGGTTGGTTCCAATTAGTCTCGAAAGTGCTTCAATTGAGGTGGTTGACCTATTATTACCGACCATGTCTTTAATGAGTGACGTATATTCCGTTCTCAGCGATTATTCAGTTTGAAAACAGTTGATTATTCTGTACCTTCTTTTCTTCCTCTTGAAATGTGAATAATATAGTTCAAATTGATTCCGGCGATATTCCGGGATTCCTTTTCTTTTTAAGGAATAACAGTTCGTTGAAAGCGGAGGAATAAATAATGTTATACCTGTAGCAGAAACATCTCGTACAGAACAGCTTTCAGAAATAAGAGAAGAAGGTATTATTAGTTTTATTGTTTGAGATGAAAACTTATCAGTCGCACAGCGTCGATGACGCTTTAAAGCACATCCTCCATTGTTCGAATATGTTTTATAATATCATATATTATGCTTCGAGTGCTTTTAATAATTCGTCAATCTTGCACAATTATTCTTTACTATAGCTTGAGAAAGAATTCTGCCGTCTGATGTCATGTTTTACATCTCAAAATGTTTCTGTTTTTTCGTACGTACGTATATCTTCGCCTGTACAACGAGAAGATGATATGCGCGTGAGAGAGAATACGTGGCTTGGGGACAAGCAACTTTCCACACATGAAGCAGAGCAGCAGAAAGCGCGAAGAGGATTCTCTTCTCGCTTTCGTTGCAAGCCGCATGATATGCGAGTCACATGGGGTGAAGAGAGGGTAGAGAGTCGCGGCTCGAGGCACCGTGCGAACTCTAGAAAGGATCGAACTTCCTAAGCTTACGTGAATTTCTAGCAAAGGCGACAGGATGAAAGATCGTCAGACTAGAATCTAATACACGGAAAGAACAATTTTGTTGAGGAATCTAAAATTTTACTGGATACAGATCAGAAAATAATTTTGTTGGACCATCAAAATAATTTTGTTAAAATCTTAAAAATAATGATACTGCAAAAAATTTTGCTAGTCTAGAGTTTGGGCGTTCTACATAGTTATTTTGATAGATCAATAAAATTACTTTTCTGATCTGTACCCAGCAAAATTTTACATCTTTCAGCAAAATGTCTTTCCGTGTAGAAAGCTTCGCGGCAAAATACATTTTTGATGTAAATGCATTTTATAAATGTTATTTAATATCATTATTATATTTATTAGACTCATATCAAATTATATGGGATGATTTTAATATAAAACCGCGCATGAAATAATCTTCTCGTAATTAGTTATCGTAAATATTATTAATCCATTTTCCTTCTCATATCATTATTTTATTGATGACAATTCTATTTATACAAATACACGCTATTGAAGCTTTCGTAGAAATAAATGTTACAATAAATTGAAAAATATTAAAATGAGGACATTATTAAAATAAGTTTCCTACGCGAAGCAACACTCCGTTCTCGCATTATAACAATTATCTAAAATTATTTATCGTATAAATATTTTCAATATAATTAAACAAAAATGCATCAGTTTATACGTCGGTCGTCCGAATCAATTATCATTAAATAATATCGCCGTATATCGGGAGTAATTAGTCGACAACAATTGTCAGTGGAATTATCAGTTGGAATTAATTAGTACTGTTCAGAATAATGCAAAAGCGCGTTTCAATCGCATCTATTCGAAGTCATTAACTCTTATTAGAAAAGCAGGAAAGGACCCACCACTCTCTAAAGGGTTTCAAATGATTTAGGAAGCTATCAGGACAGCAACATTGGTTAGGAGTTCCGTTCGTGTGACACCGCTAAGCAGGGCAATTGGGGTGCGGCGATAGACTCAAAGGGTTAATGTAACAAAGGGTTATATTCCATGAAATCAAAGGTTTCCCATGACGTCTAACTCACGAAAATTCCACGCAAAGAGATGACACACAATTTCCTTAATGATTCTCGATAACTTTTGGCATTTGCTTATTTAGAATTATAATTTACATTTTGTCGAAGAGATTGTAGCCAATTATCTCAAGTTTATTTTAAAAAATTAAATAAAAATTTTAAAAAATTAAATAAGGTAAGTAATTATAAGATACTTGCACACACTTAAGAATAAAGAAAGCTCATATCAATTTTTTATATAAATTTTTTATCTGCATTATGCACCTTGTCAATGAAAATGAATATTGAACAAAA